>JAASGM010000425.1:0-20315 GCA_023334215.1 Globisporangium cystogenes | reverse complement strand
TCGGTTGACTTTAGTGCCTCGCGCTCAAGCTCGTCGCGGCCACCCACCCACCCACCTCAGCCCACTGCCGCCCCTCAGAAGTCGGGGTCCCAGTCGCACTCGAGCCCTGCGTCTTCCTGCTCGTGCTGGAAGTCGTCGAAGTTGGACGTGTCGAACGCGTCCCGGATCTGCGGCACGATAGGGGGCTTCGTCGACTTGGTTATCAAGCCGTCCCACGAGAAGCCCGCGAACCACTTGTGGTTGATGATGTCTTTGATCCCGTGCTTCATGTTCCCGAGCCGCCGTGCCGGGTTCTGACACAGCAGCTTCTGGATCAGATCTACACATGGTCGACTGGCGTTCGGCAGGAGTCAAAGGAGCAGTGTGAGCAGAGCGAAGCTGGTCTGCACCTCTCGTTGCAACCGTATCAGCAGCCGCATCGCACCTGAAGAAGACTGGAAACTTGACATTGCCCTGGATGATGAGCGCGTACACCTGCATCGGGTCGTGCGCGTAGAACGGCGCGGCACCCGCTATGAGCTCGTAGATGAGGATGCCGAGTGCCCAGTAGTCCACGGCCTTGTCGTGGCCTTTGTTGAGAATGATCTCCGGTGCGAGGTAGTCTGGCGTGCCGCACAGTGTCCATGTCCGGTCCGTCACGAGCTTCGCGAGCCCAAAGTCCGCGAGCTTCATGAACCCTTCGTTGTCGAGCAGGATGTTCTCCGGTTTCAGGTCGCGGTACGCAATGCGCTTGCTGTGCATGTGCTGGAAGACGAGGACGACGCTCGCGATGTAGAACCGCGCGAGCGGCTCGTCGAAGCGGTCCTTGCGCCGCAGGTACGTGAAGAGCTCGCCTCCGAGCGCGAGCTCGACGAGAAAGTAGATGTACTTCTTGTCCTTGTACGTCGTGTAGAGCTTGAGGATGAACGGGTGGTCGAGCGCGAGCATCACGCGCTTCTCGTTCAGCACGTGCTCTTTCAGGTTGTTCTCGACGATCCGCGACTTGACGAGGCACTTGAGCGCGTACGCCGAGTTCGTGCCGGCGTGGCGCACCAGCTTGACGCGGCCGAAGGCGCCGCGTCCGAGCGTCTGCAGGATCTCGAGCTCGTCCTTCTGGATCGCCATGTAGTACTTGTACTCCTCGGGCGCCCCGTGGTGGTCGTCGAGCGGGTCTGCCGAGCCCTTGCGGCCGGCCCAGTCGCCGAGCGTGTGCTTGCGGTCGGCCTGCGGCGGCTCGCGGTCCATGAGCTCCTGGATCGTGCCGAGCATGAGGATGAAGTTTTCGCGGCCGAGCGTGAGGCACTGCACCTGCGTGACCGCCGTGCACGTCGCGGACCGCGTCTCGTCCTTGAAGAGCGCCATCTCGCCGAAGTGGTCGCCGGCGCGCATGGTGCGGATCTGCTTCTCATCGCCCGAGTCCGGGTCCTGCTGCGTCACGACGATCTCGCCGGTCGTGATGATGTAGAAGTGCTCGCCGACCTCACCCTGCCGGATGATCGTCGAGTTCGCGTCGTACTCCTCCCACTCCATCGCGGACGCCACCTGCTGGAGCTCCGAGTGCGTGAGCTTGTTGAGGATCGCGACCTTGTGCAGGATCTGCAGGCACTTGGTCAGGCGCACGAGCTTGTGGGACGCCATGATCTCGCGGAACGTGTTGCGCTCGAGCGCCCAGAGCTCGACGTCCGAGACGGCGCGGATCGTGGCGGCGCGCGGCATGTTGCAGAGCAGCGCGAGCTCGCCGAAGCCCATGCCGGCGCCGAGGAAGCCGTAGCGGATGGGCGTGGGCGAGCCGGGCACGGCCACGAGGATCTCGAGCTGCCCGCTCTCGACGGCGTAGAAGTGATCGCCCTGGTCGCCCTGGCGGATCACGACGGCGCCGGGCGGCGACGCCATCGGGAAGAACGCGTCGAGGCAGTCCTGCGTCTCGGCGCGTGTCTGGCCGGAGAAGAGCACGTTCGACTGCAGCACCTTGAGGAGCATCTCGCGGCTCGCGTCGCTCTTGGGGAACACCACGCGCTCGCGCTCGGAGGACAGGATCGCCTTCTTCGACATCACCTCGGCGCTCACCTCGACGCGCCGCTTCGCGTGGCTGCGCGTGGGCTCGCCGGCGGCCGCGGCCTCGCTGCCGTCGTCCTCGGCGATGGCCGCGACCGCCTTGGTCGACGCGCCGCCGCCGGCGTGGGTGATCGAGTGCGTGGCTCCGGCGAACGACGGGCGCTGCACTCTGTTCGGCGGCGGCGCGGCGGCCGCCGGGACGACGCCCGAGAGCTGCCGGTCCTGCTGCAGCTGCTCCTGCAGCGTCCGGATGACCTGCTCTTTGGCCAGCAGCTCGCGCCGGATGCGCTCGTACTCGGTCTTGGACACGCCGCCGCCCATCGCCGCGTGCGTCGCCGCTGTCGTCTCCGGATGCTGCTGGCGCTGTCGAGCGGCGCTCGTGACGCGTGATGTGTATCAATAGACGCGACCGTTCACGCTTCCTCCGCTTTTATCGGAGTCCCTGCTGCTGGTGAGTTCACTGACCTCATCCGCTGACACCACTGGTGTCGACGTGCTCGGGGCTGAACGAGAGTCTGCTGTCTCACTCTCTCTCGGCCACCGAACTCGTGACTTGGTCGTCCATGATAACCGAACTCGACCCGACCGACCAAGTGAGCGATCATTGACATCTCGTACTAGTTAGTAGTTGTTTAGTTTTAGTTTTTCAATTGAGGTATACTGTGTTACGACGTCACGAACTCAAGTAACCTAGCTGGCGCGGTGTGAGCACGCTGGCTGTCGGAGCCTCAGCTCCCTACACCGGATTCCCAGTGTTTCCGTTCGATCTTCCCACTCTCCGTTCCACCCAGTGGCCGATGTCGGTGCCGAGGTGCTCTTCGATATCTGTAAGTTCCGTTCGTCTGTGTCGAGAGTCACCTTGCACGCTCCGTCCGACGTCCATTGCGATGTTCGCGGCCTTGTCGGCCATCTTGTTGAATTGCCGGAGGTGATGTGACCACGAGGCGATCCCGACCGCTGCTGCTAGTCCGGTTGCAGTGGCGTGGAGGTGCCGCAGGTGTGCCGCCTTCGGACAAAGGAGATGGCGCACTTGGTGCAGGATCAGCTTGCTATCACCGACCACGTGTACTCGAGAAAGTTTCCGGACCGCAGCAGCGCGCAGACCGTGCACCAGTCCCCAGTACTCGGCGATGTTGTTGGTCGTGCTTCGACTGCCGTACGCCATGGAGGCAAACCAAACCACCTCTGCAACGCTTCCGCCAGCCGCCACTCGCACCAATACCGCCCCCGCCCCTCCCGGTCCCGGATTTCCCCGAGAGCCGCCGTCGAAGAAGAGCACCCAAGCTTCGCCATCATTCGGGTCAAGCCCGCCGCGCCACCGCGTTCCTGCCCTCCAGACACCGTTCAGTGTCGCGATGATCTGCCGCTGGTCGTTCACTTCCTTGCGCGACCCGCTGACCGCAAAGGAGTGCTGCATGAGATGTATCCGCTGCCGTGCTCGCGCCACTGTGCGTAGCAGCGCACCGCTCGCTCACGCGTCCGGCTCGAAGTACCGTCCCACCCGCCACGCCCATAGTCCCTGGATGGTGGCAGCCATTTGACTAGCCCATGCGTGTTGCAAGATCCGGAGAAGCATGCTGAGTAGACTGCTGTCGACTCCGTTCGCATTCGCGCCGAGAGGTATGTTCAGCGCCGATACAGCCCCTGGTGGAAGCTCCTCGAGCCCGAGCCCGAACACCAACTCACGCAGCTCCTGCCACCTGCGCTCGAGCAGGAGTTCCCACGGTGCCAGTACCTGTTGCCACACCTGCTTTGCCGCCTCGCATTGCCAGAAGATGTGTTCTGCCGCGCCGTTCGTACTAGTTAGTACTCGCTTGTCAAGAGAGCGACCTTTGATCGCCAGAGTGCATCGTGAGGTCAGAACCCTCGGTTCTACACGCTGTCGATCAAGAACGCACCTCGCCTCAAGGAGAACCCGCGCGAGCGTGCTCCGTGTGCCACCAACTGCTCTCTCCTGGTCGATCTCTGCTGGACATTGCCGGCCTCCACTTCGTTCATTCAGCGTGTTTTGCTTCGCAAGTATATCTTCGTTATCTTACGAAGTATACGCAGTTTACGAGAAGTTTGGTAATTTATCATATGATTGTCAAAAAAATCCGTGTGCTCTCTTCCGCAGCTCCAAAAGAAAGTTGGTCAGTGTGTACTTGGCGTTTGTATGCTTGAAAGCCAACAAGAACGTATGGCGGGTGCGAGTACCGTGACTCACGTGCGCGACGCTTGAGGCTCAGGAGAACGCTGGCGGCGGCGGCTGCTGCCTGCCGATGTCCGACTGCCTGCTGCCAGTAGCAGATTCTTCGCGCCAGCCCAAGCAGCAGCAGCAGAGACGTAGCGAGTGAGGCGACGAGTGGCAGGCATGTCGGTGGTGCTGAGCGCCGCGGGCGACGACGTGCGCCACGTGCGCCGGGAGTTCCTCTCGGCCACCAGCAGCAGCAGCAGCAGCAACAGCGGCAGTCGGCAGGCGACCAGCGACGCGCCGAAGAAGCGCAAGCCGCGCGCCGCGAGCGAGCGCTTCGCTGCCGCAGCGAACGACGAGAACAGCAGCGCGCGCAGCAACCAACTGCCGCCAGCGCCGCTAGCGAAGGCGGAGAGCGTGAGCAGCAACAGCACGACGCCGCTCGACGACGAGGAGGAGAAGGCGGCGCTCGACGCCGGCGACGCATGTGACGATGACGCAGTTGATGACGAAGACGCACGTGACGACGACGACGCGGCGGCGTCGCCCCATCAGCCGCCGCCGCCTGGAAGCTCCCGCGTCGCCGGCCGCTTCAGCGAGTCGGCCGTGCCGGAGAAGCTCGACCTGGCGTTCGTCGTGCCCGTGCGGCCGCAGGACTTTACGACGACGCGCAGCAGCCTCGTGAGCTTCGAGCCGTCGGCCAAGGCGGGCGACGGCGGCGGCGGCGGCTTCGCGGCGCTCAACGTGCGCGGCGCCGCCGCCAACTTCGTCGACTTCCGCGCGCGCGACAGCGACGCGGGCGACGTGTTCCAGTTCCTCACGGACGACGGCGAGTCGAGTCGCGCGTCCAACTCGCTCGCGACGCCGCGCGCGAGCCCGTACGACGGCATCAGCGTCGACGTCGCGAGCCACTCGATCAACAACCAGGGCGTCGTGCTCTACCACGTCGACATCAAGGGCCCCGAGGGGCTGCTCTCGACGTACACGATCCGGCGGCGGTACCGCGCCTTCAAGGAGCTGCACCAGAAGCTCCAGGCGCTCATCGCCGAGTTCGCCGCCGCGCAGCAGAGCAGCGGCGGCGGCGACAGCGACGGCGCGAGCCTGGCGGACGCCTTCGCGGCTGACAACGTGCCCGACAGCCCGCACACGCAGGCGCGCAGGCACCAGCGGCTGCAGCAGATCGCCGAGACGAGCGAGCTGCCGGCGTCGTTCGCGTTCCCGGCGCTGCCGAGTGGCGGCGTCTGGTCGTATCTCAAGCGCCACGACGTGCGGCTCGTGGAGCAGCGCAAGAAGCGCTTCGAGGAGATTCTGCGGATCGCGATCCGCCACCCGGCGACCAAGAACAGCGCGATGCTCGACTCGTTCCTGAGCGTCGCGCCGAGCCTCATCTCGCAGCGCGGCTCGTCGTACGTGTCGCTGCAGGACTACAGCGTCCCGGTGTTCGACCGCCAGCGCGAGTCCATTGAGCGCAAGCAGCTCAAGCTGCGGCTGATCGAGGGCCGCCGCCAGCGCACCAGCTCCGAGGCGTCGAGCAGCCAGAGCTGAGCGCCGGGTGAGAGCCGTCGAGGACGCTCCCGCCAGACCGGCCGGCGTCAGGTGCCGCGCCGGCGGCCATCGAAGCGCACGCGCGCACCTGACGTCGGGGGCGAGGAGGCCGGGAGGAGCCGGGAGCCGACTGCATCGCCTCGTTTTGTACACTTAGCCTCCAGCAGCAGTCGCGCGTATCATGAGTATGGAGGCGTCGTTGGCTTCGCTTGTTGGTGGTGTATGCGTGTGTGTGTCTGTGTGTGGGTGGGTATGGTGGGGTGGAAGGCGCTAGGACGGCGCCGGGAGCTTCCCGACCGCGAGCTTGCGGAACTTGTCGATGAGCTGGCCGGTCGTGAGGTCGGTCGGTGGCAGGAAGCGCACGGGCTTGCGCTCGCGCGGCGGGTTGAACACCGCGTTCGTGTACCCGCGTTCCTGGTGGATGGCGGCACGTCCGATGAGGCCACGTGAGAACAAGCGGTCAACCAGCCAACCGCCGGACGCACCAGCTCGTCGAGTGCGCTTTGCTTGGCCTCCTGCTGCTCGCGTTCACGTTCGATGGCGCGCATGCGCTGCTGGACCGGTTGAATCCGCCGCGGTGACTTGCTCGACAGCGAAGAGTCCGACCGGCCGGTGGATGTCGACTGCACCTGCTTGGTCGGCGTGAGCAGCTCCTGGAGCTGCATGACGCTCATCCCGGTTTTCACGGGCGTCGACGTCCGCTGCTGCTGCTGCTGCTGCTGGCGAGCGGACTTGCTGACGCTTGGTCGCTCGATGGAGCTCGAGAGCGGATCGTACATCCTAGCGGCCGACTGACGTGTCGGACAAGCGATGAGTCCACTGGGGATCGTCATCCTTCACACAGCACCACACGCACCTCTGGGCGATGGCCGAACGTCACCGTCAGCTTGGAGAGCTTGGTGCTGTTCGCCGGCACCAGCAACACCGTCAAGGTGCCGTCAGCTCTTGTTGAGAGAGCATAGCGAGCAGCACTGCTGCTCGTCGTACCCGTACTGCTTGTGCGAGGGAGGGAAGTAGCGCGGCGAGTGTACGATGCTCGAACTCGCGGGCTCCGTCTCGTCGAGCACCTGGCGAAGATCGCCGCTGTCGATACTGACGACCTTGGGCTCTTTGAAGTGGCCAGGCTCGTACATCGTCGGCGGCATGCTGGCGGCGAACTCCGCGCGAGCGCGCGGCGAGAATCCCGAGCTCGCCATCAAGTCGGCGGCTTGGTTGATGAGCTGGAGGCACCTCGCAGCAGAGATCGATCAGGAGAGAGAGAACACGTGGCGGCACACGGGGCCACAGCGACGCACGCTCGAGTGGTTGTGCGGGTTCTCCTCGAGGCGAGGCGAGTTCTTGATCGACGGCGTGTAGAACCGAGGGTTCTGGTGAACGGTAAGGGGTGGACAGTGAGAGGTCACAGCACAGAGGAGCTCTTGACGAGTAGTGCGAGGCACCTTGTTGAGGTTGAGCAGCGCGTACTCGTCGGCGAGTTGTCGCTCCATGCAGAACGGGTTCGTCTCGGGCTGCACCTGCGGCACGCGGATGCGCTTCTTGGTGAAGTGCGTGGCCACGGGCTCCGCGAGGTGCGCGTTCTCGCGGTGGAACTTCTTGAGCTCGCGCAGCATCTCGCGCTCGCGCTTGAGCTCGCCGACGGAGAGCTCCTTGCGCGAGGACATGGCGATCTTGGCAGTCGTCGTCGCAACAGAGTGCGAGAGCGAGCGATGCGGTGCGTGGTGGCACGGGGGCCGGCAGCGCCGTGCGTTGAGCGCTGCGAGAGTTCACGAAGTCGATATGTTCGGTTGTCATTTTAGCACATTTAGGGCGACCGCGCTCACCAACGTTGGCACAAGATCGATCTTGTGGCCTTGTCGAGTCTGCGTTGCCGCAGAACTGAAAGCGTACGGCAAAGGACAAGGCTGGCGGCACCACCCACCATCTTCGTGGCAGCGTCGGCGTGATGAGGGACAACTCATTCTCGAGAGGATCGGGGACATCGGCCAGGCTCGTCCGTGCAAGTGCGAAGTGCATATCTGTCGACCCGCAGGCGCGCGAACACGACGCTCTGCTCCCACTTGCTCTGCAGCGCCGCCGCGGCGCTGCAGAGGCGGCCACGTCACAGCGCCGGCGCTCGCGCAGCAGCCCCCAGAGCCGCTCGATCCAGTCGGCGTTGCACGCGGTCGCTCAGCTGCCGCTGGTGCTGCGCGGCGTCACGGCGGAGGTAGCGCTACCCGCTGCCTGCAGCCGCTTCATCTTCGGCGTCGGCTTCCGCCGCAACTTCGTCTTTCGTCTTCGATACAGTGTTCATCTGGAGGAACAGCGCACTGAAGACCGCGACCGCTGTTGACCAGCCGAGGATGATTGACGCGTTCGAGTTGCGCGTCATCCCGTGGGTACTCAGGTTGGTCCCGCCGATCATCATTCGGGAGCCATCTTGCACCAGCCATTTCCCGTGGAAGCGAGCCTTGCCAAGGAAACGAGGTTCAATACCAGCGGCCTTCAGACGCCAGAACGCCCTCTTGCCCGCGCCGCACGCCATCTCGTAGTCGGTGAGAATTTGCACGTCGACGCCGCGGAACTTAGCAGCAATGAGACGGTTCACCACCTGTCATCATATCAGCAGCATCAGCTCTCCTGATACAGATTCGAGTGCCGCAATAGTACGCAAGCACTCACCGCACGGTCAGACACGAGGTAGACCGAGATCCACAGAGTGTGCACAGCACTATCGATCACGTCGAGAATGACGCAGCCGCCAGTAATGTGCCCATGTGCGTAGTTGCAGTTCCGCCGCGCGCATCCGTTCGGATCTCGATCGCTCGGGCAAGGAGCAGCAACATCAGGGAAGAGCAGGATCCATTGCAATTGAACGTCTTCAGCAAGCCAAACTGCCAGCCGCTGAGCTTTGTCTCCCTGCCTCGTTGCGGGTATGTTGTCAGCAGTGGTGTCAAAGTGCGCACAGTGCGAACGCGCTTGGATCTGAAGATGCCCTTCCAGCTTATCCAGGTACCATCTCGTCTCGGCACGTTGCTGAAGTCGTAGCAGATTCTTCGTCATCGCCTCGTCAATGTACTGGTGCCAGTGCTGTTGCTGAATTGATACTTGCTCGTTGAGGTCGAAGGATCGGATACTCGCTCGTTGGTCACCCCACGCGAGCTGATGCGCGAGCCATCGCTCAAAGTGCTGCTGCTCGCGAGCGCACAACTGCACGTCGTGACGCTCTTGGTCAAGTCGCAGCTGTTGAGAGTCGAAAGAAGGCAGCGATCGAAGCTCTATGAGCGTGTCGAAGCGCCTCTGCTGCCTCGTGCGGAGTTTGGCAAACTGGTCAATCAGCTCACTTGGAACGCCTTCCTCTGTGAGGAAGTGGTCCACTCGGTCCATTCGCCGCCGCAGCTGCTGACGCGCGAGGTGTAGATCCGCCCACGTTTGAGCGGGCTGACGGTGTAGGAGCGGTGCCACTCCAAGTGTGTGCTGAACGCGCATCGATCGGTTCTGAGCAAAAGTGAACTGTAATTGCATCTCTTGGAACGCGTCCAGGATCGGCTCTCGAGCAGCACCGCCGCTCGCCACCCCATCGTCAGCAGCGGCGTCGTGCATCCGTGCGTCTGCGCCGTCGAGGATCCGCTCTCGAGCTGCACCGCCGCTCGCCAGCCCTTCTGCCAACTCCTCTTTTCGGAGTCGTCGGATGCTGCTCTCGCTGAACCCCCGAAAGCCACCGTCGAGCACATCTGCGATTTCTGGCGGGGAGAAGCCAGCACCTAACAGGACCTCGACACACCTTTGCTTGCCGTCGAGGACACGCTCTTCATGTGCTTGGCGAGTGCGTATGCGGGCAAGCTCTAGCGACGCGCGCTGCCGGTGTACCGCAACATCTTGCCCAGCTGCCTCTGCCGCTTCGAGCGAGCGAAGTGCTGAAAGCATGCTCGATTGAACGTGATAAAGCCTCTGACGCCGAATCGCGTGATTTATGTGGTACACATATGACAGTTTCTTTTCAAGCAGGCCGCTTGAAAATTCAAAAACTGCCAAAACTGGCAAAATCTGTCAGAATATTCGGAAACTGTCACCTTATCCCTGCAATCATTGAATACTTCTTTTAAAGGTCAATAACCTTTAATAACGTTTTTCGAAACCTATATAAAAAGTTTAGAAGAGCAACATTGCCTAAGTGCAACATTGAGAAGAGCATTTGGGACACCGCCGTTAGGCTGTGTCCCAATATGATGGTTTAAACCCTCCCCAAAACAGAGATCACTGGATTACATCACTATCGTCTTTCTTGGATCCCGTCATTGGTTTCACACAATCGCGTTTCGCATCTCGCTCCGGGTGTGGCCCACATATTCCCCCATTGGTTACAAGAAGTGTGTGCCACCCAACTTTTGTTTGCAAACGAGAACACAAGCGTCTTCTACTGCCCCCCTCTCCCCTCGGCGCATGAAGAACTCGAGCTACGGCAACTACGGCGCCACGGCGACCGCCTCGACGCTCGACGACGGCGACCGCTTCGGCGTGGGCGGGTCGCTGCACGCGCTCTCGCGCGGCGCGCAGCTCGAGGCGGCGGTCGAGAAGCTCCCCGGCTGGTACTTTGAGACCGCCGAGGAGCGTGAAGAGCGCGAGGACGGCGACCGCTGGCTCGGCGGCAGCCGCTCGCGGCGCAGCCAGCTCTTCCTGGACGACAGCCTCGAGCTGCTCGGCTCGGTGTCCGAGATGAACGACAACGGTGACGACGACGACGACACGGACGCCGAGAACAACCCGCGCGCCGTAAACGCCAGCGTGCCGCGCGCGCGCAGCATTAGAAGTAGCTATTTATTGGGCTCGCCCGAGTGCGCGCCGTCCATGGCCAACTCGACCGCGCCGAGCAGCAGCAGCGCCGCCGCCGTCGCGCCGAGCCACACGAGCCAGCCGAGCCTCAAGCCCAAGCGCGCGACGGACGCGTCGCCGCAGTCGCAGAAGGAGGCGCGGGGCAGCAGCAGCCGCCAGCACCGCCTCTCGAGCCGCCGGTCGACGGTCTCGTCGTCGTGCACCGTGTGCACGGACCTCGTCGTGACGCGCTACACGGTGGGCGGGCGCGAGAAGAAGGTGATGTACCACATCGACGTGGTGAACCAGGAGAACCAGCTGCAGACGTACACGATCCGCCGCAGCTACACGGACTTCAAGGTGCTGCACAGCGACCTGAGCGCCATGCTCGAGGCGCGGAAGGAGTACTACGCGTCCAAGTCGCAGCTGCTCGAGTCCAAGGAGCGTCGCTCGCTCAACCAGACCAGCTTCCCGAGCCAGAGCAACAGCAGCGGCGGTGCCGGTGCCGCGGCCGGCAACGCGCGCCTGCGCGCGCAGCTGTCGTCGCCCGAGGACGCCTTGGAAGCGTCCGTGATGGCGTTCAGCCTGCCAACGCTGCCGCACGCGGGGCTCATGTCGTTCTGGCGCCGGCACGACCACTCGCACCTGAAGCACCGGTGCGAGGTCTTCCAGGAGCTCCTGCGCGCGATCCTCAAGATGCCGTTCCTGCGCGAGTCGTTCTCGATGCAGAAATTCCTGAGCACGGCGCCGTGCGCGATCCGCGAGCGCGGCTCGTCGTACGTGTCGCTCTGCGAGTACAGCGTGCCGCAGCTCGGCCTGGACGAGGAGCACCGCGAGCGCCGGCGGCACGCGCAGGAGCACCGGCGCAACAGCAGCGTCACGTCCGCGAGCATGTCGGTGTACGAGTACTGAGCCCCGCGCTCTCCTCCTCCCCCGCCTGCGTCGGCGGCCGCCTTGATGTAATGTAAGTGACTCTGTATCCATGCGTCCATGCGGGCGTTTGTCATGCGTTTGTCATGCGTTCGTCATGCGAGTTGGTGGCCACTTGGCGGCTCGGAAGGATCGCATCAGCTACTGGAAGAAGACCGCAGTCTCAACACCTCCGCTCGTTCGCCCGTCTGCCTGCACACGCGAACGAACGGAACTCTGTCTGACGCGACTCACAGTGCGTCAGCGGCGTCGCGGGAGATCGGCCCGACCCGCTGCTGCTGACGGGGCAAGCGGCTGACGCTCGAGACGTTGCGCACGAGGCCCTCGATGTCGTCGTTGTCGTCGCTCGGGTGCAGCACCGACACCTCCGCGTAGCTGTCGTCGTGCTCGCGCTCAGGCTCCGGCTCCAGTGGTCGCGTCGCGGTGCCGCTGCCTCCGGAGCTGCGCGCGTCCTGCACGCAGCGCTCCAGTACCGCGAGCGCGTCAGGTGCGAGCTCGAAGCGCCATCGGCTCTCCCGGACCGTCTGCGCGAGCACGCTGAAGAGCGGGCTGCCGCCGCTGAGCGTGCGCAGCGAGCCGACGAGCAGCAGCTTCTGCCGCGCGCGCGTCAGCGCCACGTTGATCCGGCGCCAGTCCGTCAGCAGCTCGCCGACGCGGTGCTCGTCGTTGCTGCGCACGAACGACACGAGCACGACGTCTTTGTCCTTGCCCTGGTACTTGTCGATCGTGCTCACCTCCACGCGGCTCAGCCGCGCGCGCGCGTCGCGACTCGCCGCCGCCGCCGCCGCCGCCGCCATGCGGCTCGCGAGCAGCGCTACCTGCGACCGGAACGGCGAGATCACGGCCACCTCCTCCGGCGCCACGCCGCCGTCCACGAGCAGCTGCACGAGCCCGACGACGAGCTGCGCCTCGACCGCGTTCTCCATCCGCCGCCGCCCGCTGCCGCCCCCCACCACGCTCTCGGACGTGCCGTCCAGCGCGTCGGTGTCCAAGAACACGACGCCGCGGTTGTTCGTCAGCGCCTGGAGGGGCCACGGCACAGTGCACGTCGACGGCTTGCGCGCCGCCTCGTTCCGAACGAGGTCGAGCGCAAGCCGCAGGTGGTTCGACGCGACCTGGAACGAGCCGCACTTGAGCTTCCCGCCGTACACGAGGCGGTTCGCGAGCAGCATGATGTCGGCGTTCATCCGGTACTGGAACGACAGCTGCTGGACGGCCGCCGGGTGCGCCTCCGACAGGTGCCGGAAGAGGCTCACGTCCATGCCTTCCTTCCGCGCCTGCGCGCTCGCGACCAGCGGCGGGAGCTGGTAGTGGTCGCCCACGAGCACAAACGTGTCGGCGCATCGCAGCGCACCGAGCACGACCGGCTGCGTCGTCTGCGTGGCTTCGTCCACGATGCAGAAGTCGAACCGGCGCTTCTGGAACAGCACGTGGCTGTTGACGCTCAAGCACGTGCAGCCCACGAGCTGCGCGCCGAGCATCAGCGCTTCCATGTCGCGCACGCTCTTGACGCCGTGGATGACGGACTGGCGCTCGAGCGTCAGGTCGACGAGCTGCGGGTGCACCTGCTTGGGGGCTCCGAGCCGCAGCATCGGGAGGTCGGCCGCGAGCACCTTGAGCAGCAGGTTGTCGACCGCCGAGTGCGTGTAGCTCGTCACGAGCACGGAGAAGCCGAGGAAGAGCAGGAGCCGCACGGCGAACGCGATCGTCGACGTCTTGCCCGTCCCCGGCATCCCGAGCACGAGCGCGTAGTCGAGCGAGCTCAGCACCTTCTGGACGGCGCGTTGCTGGTCGATGTTGAGGCGGAAGAACTCGTCCAGGAGTCGCTGCCCCTGCTGGCTTCTCTCGGCGAACTCGCGCGTCAGCTCGAAGCGCTTGCAGCGCTGCGTCACCAGATCGCTCACGCGACACGACTTGAAGCGCGGACGAGCGAGGTGCACGACCAGGTTCCGCCGGCGGGCGTCTCCGGTGTTGAGGGGACTCTCGCTCGCGACCGGAGCCAGCAGCGCCTTCAGCTCGGGGCGAGCGTCTTGGTCCGTGCCGACCGCGACGAGCTCCGGCGGCGGACCGATGAACAGCCGCGCGAGGTTCTCCTTGGCTCGTTTCAGCCCTGTCGTGATCGCGTCCTTGTCGAGCCGCCACGAAAAGCGCTTCCCGACCGACGACTCGCCGTGCGTCACGATCGCCGGGATCGCCTGCCGCACCTCCAACGCGATGCTCTGCTGGTCGATCGCAACCACTTTGCCCCTCGCGACGTGCACCAGCAGCTTCCGCCCGTCCTCCGACTCGGCAGACACGATGATCCGATCGTCGACGCGAAACCCGAGCTCCAGGAGCGAGCGCAGCGGCGCCGCCCCCGTGCGCTGGGACGCCACGCGCATCGCTCGGTCGGCGTCGCGCTGGAACCGAAGCAGCCGACTCGTCCCCCGCTCCGACACAGGCTCGTCCCGCACCAGTTTCAGGCTCGCGATGCACGTGCTGTTGCCGGCGTCCTGCTCGCGCTTCCAGCCCACCTGCAGCCACAGCGCGCGGAGGTTCTTCTCCGCGTGCTGCTGCTCCAAGTCGATCAGCCGGTTCCAGCGCTTGAAGTACGCCAGGTCCGCCTCGCGCAAGTGCCCGACCTTGCTCGCGAAGTCCTCGTCCAAGCCGCTCGACTCGCCAGTCCCGTTCTCGACGGCCGCGTGGTGCAGCATGCACTCGTCGACCTGGAAGCACCGCCCGCAGTCGCTTCGAGAGCGAAGCACGGACGGGAACACCTGGGAGGACGAGGAGCTCCCGAGCGCTTTCACCTTCGCCATCGCGCTCGCGTACTTGTTCCGCTGGAAGATCAGTCCCCGAACGTGGATCGCCATCGCAGCCACCTTGTTCGACTCGATCCCTGGCGCGTACAGCACCAGTCCGTCCTGGCATTTCTGGCGATACCGTTCGTTCAGCAGCAGCGTGTACAGAATCACTTGTCCCTGGTGCTCCATCGCTCCGTACTTCTTGCTCCCAGTCTTGAGCTCAACGGGGAGCACGACCTTCTCTGCCGTGGCGGCGGCGCGTGAAGAGAACGTCGCCTCAACCGAGGCGTCCGTCGCGCCTTTGATCCCCCACTTGACCGACCACATCATCTCCTCCGTCGCCAAGACCTTGTGCACGCGGACTTTGGCGCCAGCGCCGCCTCGGGGCTCGTACAGCGACACGCCGCTCCCAGTGTGCGCATCCACCAGCCAGATCTTAAAGTCGCTGACCAGTTGCCGCAGCTCCATCAACGCCGTCAGCTCGCTCAGCCCGCACTCGACCAGCCCGATGATGCTGCAGCGACACGCGTCAGAACCTGAAAGAGGTCAGCAGCCAGCAGCGAACGCCATCGCACGCGTACTTGTCCTGAACGATCCGCTGGGCCTCCTGCAGTAGGAACGCGGCAGTGTACTCGCCCTCCACCAACGCCTTCTCGAAGAGCTCGTGCTTGAGTGTCCCGAGAAACGCCGTCTGGTGCGTCGGTCGAGACACGTTGAGCGTCTCGCGCAAGATCGCCCGCCGTAAGCACTGGAGGCTCGTGGTGATCGTCGTGGGGGACACCTGGAGTCAGTAAGCGCAGGAAGATCGTCAGTAAGTGGTGACGTGACGCACACCTGAGTCATTCGTCGCGTACCAGTACGTCCGGGTGCAGAATGACGACGTTGCGGTCGTTGTCCACTTGAATGAGCTGCTGCGCGGGCGGCTGGCGACTGCCCGGGTGCGTGGTGTCCTGCGAGAAGAAGCCCGCAGAGTCCTTCTCGGTGAAGACGATGTTGACCGTGTCGCCCGCTTCCACAGACGTGTCGAACCAATCGCCCGCGAGCACCGCGTCCACGCGCACGTCTTGGTCGTCGAGCAGCCGCAGAGTCAGTCGCTGGCTGCTCACATCGCACTCCACCTCAAGCACCACGAAGCGTTTGAAGTCTTCTTGTTCGACCTGTTGCTGCTGCTGCTGCTCGCCCGCTGCCATCGATTCGTTCTCTACCACCGCAGTTGTCGATGAAGTGTGTGGTAGCGCTGGGGGTCGATGGGGAGGAGCGGCGTTAGTGGCGGCAGGCAGAGCGGCGCAGGGTGGGGCTGGTACATCGACCTTGGCGGACGACGAAGCTGATGCTTGGGAGCTCATGGCGTCCTGCGAGGAGTCGGGGATGCGCTGCGTGGCCTCGAACTCGAGCTGGTCCAGCAGCTCCCACGACTCCTCCGTCAGCGGACTCCCGCACTCGACGACGCCGCTGCCAGTCGGAGGCGCCGGCTGCTTCTCTGGCGTCGCGTACTGAAAGGCGGTCTGCGCTGTCGACATCGCTGCAGCTGAGCCACTCGTCTCGTCAGAAGAAGCGGTCGCGGGGGCGGCGGGTGCTGCTGCTCGCGTTGGCGTCGTCGGCAAGCCGCCGTCCTGGAGCGAGTACTTCTCGTCGATCTGTCGCCGCCGCACCAGCGATGCGCGTCAGTCACACTCACGCTCGAGCTCCGCGCCACTTGTCCTGCACGAAGAAGCGCCGCACCTGGTCGAGGATCAGGAAGAGTTCATCCTGCGAGTCGCTCTTGCTGAACCCGTTGGGCTGCTGCTGCTGTTGCTGCTGCTGGGAGCCGTCGCACAGCACAGCGGCCGTCGCTGGGCTGTGACGCGGCGGCGTCCCCGCCGTCTTCCGCCTCAGCGCCGACTCGGGGCTGAACGCGAGCTGCCTCGAGATGGCTTCACACGCAGCACCAGCAGCAGCGTCAGCAGCGTCGGCTCCTGCGCCGCCTGTTCCACCGCCGGCGCACCTGTTTCCGCAGAGTTCGCGCCGCGGTTGATGCCGCCCACCGCCGCCACGCGGCTCGCGACCGCCGCCGAGGTGGCGAAGAACTTGCTGGTGGCGCTCGCCTGCGCCTGCGCGGCGGCCGCGGCGCGCGACGCCTTGCGCTTCGCGAACGCGTGCGTCAGCAGCTGCTCGCGGCGGTCGGGCGACGCGCTGGCGGCCGACGATGACGCGCCGCCGTCCTCGACGCTCGCGCGCGCCAGGCGGCCGACGAAGCCCTGCACCTCGCGCCGCACCGCGAGTCTGTCGCGCCGCACCTTCCGCGTCATCCCTCCCATCCGTCATAGAGTAACGCAGCAACATACAAAAGGAGGCGACGCACTTGCCGGTGCCGGAGACGCGGACCTGCTTGTCCGCCGGCGAGTCGCGCCACACGATGGTGGCGTCGTCCTCGTCCTCGCGCGCGCCGGAGACGCCGGCGCTCAGCCGCCGCCGACGACGACGGCGCTTGCTGCTATTGCTGCTGCTGTTGCTGATGCTCGTGGGCGTCGCGCTCTCCGTGCGGCTGGCGGCGGCGGCGGAGCGCGGGCGCTTGGCGGCGGACCCGCCCGCCGACGTCGTCAGCAGCTGGTCGTCCATGCCGTCGCCGTCGCTTTCGATACTGAAGCGGCAATTAGTTGCCGTTTAAGAAAAGTCTCGCTTCGAATAGAAAATACGAGCCGCGAGTGGGAATGTGCATATATTTTTTCAAACTACTATCGGGCGGTTTGAAGCGTCGTTGCTAGCGATCAACAAGAGGTCGAAGACTGGAGCGAGCGAGACCCACACGCACGCGAACCGATGGGTGGCGGTGCGTCGAGTCAGGCGTCGTTCGAGCAGATGCTCGCGTGCACGATGATCCTGGGCGAGGCCATGGTCCAGGGCCTCGACCCGCGCTTCGTGCGGTTCCCAGGTGGGTCCGAGCGAAACTCCGTCTCGAACTTCGTCGCTCACCGTGTTTCTCTGTTCCTCGTCTCCACCGTCGACGACGACAGACATGTACCGACTCATGGACTTCCACGTCGGCCCGAAGAAGCCGCAGCCCAAGCCGTTCGAGGGCGGCAGCATGGTCATCCTGGTGCACTCGCCTGACGACAGCGGCAAGTTCCAGCAGATCTCGAGTCGCGGCGGCGACGCGAACGCGGCTCCCAGAGACACGGACGACGGGCTGCCCGCCGAGTCCACGGAGGACCTGCTCGTCGTGTACATCGGCAAGGACAAAGTCGTGCTCGACAAGGCGACGCTCAACCAGCCCAACTTCGACGGCTGGACGCCGCTGCACGCGTGCTGCCACACGCTCAACACGCAGGAGGCCGCCATCGCGATCCTCCAGGAGCTCGTGGCGCAGAAAGCCAACCTGAACGTCGTGACGAAGCGCGGGCCCGGGTCGTTCTCGTGCGGCTGGACGCCGCTGCACATCGCGTGCGCGTACGGGCTCGAGGCGCTCGCGCTCAAGCTCGTCCGCGCCGGAGCCGACGTGAACGTGCTCAACTCGGTCAAGTGGACGCCGCTGTACGAGGCGTGTCATCGCGGGTACGCGTCGATCGCGCGCGAGCTGCTCAAAGCCGGCGCCAAGGCCACTGTCGTCTGTCCCGAGTTCGCGCTCTGCCCGTTCCCCGGACAGTGCGCGCTCGCAGAAGCTGCGCGGCAGGGCCACGGAGAGACCGTGAAGGTGCTGCTGGAGTGGGGAGTCGACAAGAACGCCGTCAACAAGCTCGGCTGGACGGCGCTGCACGAGGCCGCGTACCACAGCCGCGTGTCGATCGTGAAGATGCTCGTCGTGTACGGCGCCGACGTGTTCGCGAAGACGACGAAAGGGTCTCTCGCCAAGGACGTGACGATCCACGGCGAGATCCGCGCCATGCTCGAAGACATGTGTCAGCACGGGCCGGCCTCGTCGCCGAAGAAGGAGAAGGCAGCAGCAGCCATCGATGCTAGCGAGGGCGAGTTGAACTCATCGTCGTCGCCGAAGAAAGGGAGCCCGTCCAAGTCCCAGAGCGCTCGCACTGCGCCGCTCTCGCGTAAGGAAGAGTACGCGCTCCTTGGAGACCTGCCAAGCTTGGATGGGAAGGCGATGCCAGCGATCTCGATCCAAGACGCGGAGGAGAGCGTGGGTCATGAGGACGACGACGCCAAGAGAGCGGACGTCGACGACGACGAAGCGAAGGGCGAGCGCTCGGACGGGAGCTCCAAGCTCAAGCAGAGCGGCGGCAAGAAGAAGCACCGGAAGAAGCCCGGTTCGTCCCAGGATGCCCCGCAGGAGTTCAAGTGCGCGGTGTCGCGCAAGGTGCTCAAGGACCCGCTTCGGAGTCCGTACGGCCAGGTCTTCGAGCGCCAGGTCATCGAAGCGTGGTTCCGCGACTTTGGCAACCGGTGCCCGCTCACGGGCGAGCCGCTCACGCCCCAGCAGTTGGTGAGCGACGACAAGCTCAAGGCGCAGATCCGGGAGTGGAAGCATCCGAAGCAGGAGAGCGGATCGGAGCCTTCGTCGTCGTCGCCGATGGAGAGCAAGGAGGTCTCCGAGCAGCAGCCTGAGGCGAAGGCTGCGATCGCGTTGGAGCCCGGCGCAGACGTCGATCCGTACGACTTCTAGCGCTCGCACTCGCCCTCCTGGAAGCGCCGCGAGAGATCAGCGCTCGACCGCCGTCACCACCACCACTATCCACTTGAGCAGACGAACCACCGAGCTCTTGGCCCTGGGGCGTATCGATCGATCAGAGGATGCGGTTGACGCGAAGTTGGTTCTATGCGGTGGAACTAACATGCAAGTACGACGGTGTGCGTGTTTACCTGCTGCTGCTCACTGGGAGGCGTCAGATTGGCTGGCACACGTCCAACCGAGTCCACTTCCACTCGTCTTCGCTTCGGCGGAGATGCGACAGGGTAAGAACTGAGGATCGGCGCCGCTACTTTGAGCTTTGCTCTTCATGAGTTCTGAGCTCGTGGCAAGTGAGACTTGGCTCTCAGCCTCGACTTGATGGACAGGAGCAGCAGCGCTCGGCGTCGAGAACCGCAACGAGCCGCAGACGAACGATGGCAGCGTCCTCTCCTTCCTCCAAGCAGGTGCGCTTCTCCAACATGCCGACGCCGACGCCGGCGATCTACGACTTCTACGGCGGCCAGACGCTGACTCCGTCGCGCGGTGCGAGCGCGAGCGCGATGAGCGGGTCGCCACGGTCTCCGCTGCTCAAGAAGTTCGCGCCGGTGCAGGACCGCCGAGTGAACACGATCCTGCTCGAGGCGCTGCAGCTTGTCGAGTTCACGAAGGAGGAGCTGTGCGTGGTCGAGAAGTCCGTGAAGCGACTGCGCGACGCGATCCACGGCTTCGCGATACTGGTGGACAAGCAGGTGAACATCATCGGCGCCGAGAGCCTCGAGGAGCGCGGACGCGTGAAGGCCGACATCCAGGATCTGTGCGAGAACCTCAAGACCTCGAACGCGCTCCTAGACAGCACGTGCGCACGCATGAAGAAACACCTGGGCGTGGGCAAGAACCAGATCCACGCACACAAGCGGAGGCTGGTCGGCAAAGCTGCGTCAGAGCTGGTAGAGACAGCGGCCGAGTCCTGCACCACGCACCAGTGCAGCGCGAACGAAGCGAGCGAGGCGCAACGATCTCTGTCGTCGCGGTCGAGCAACACACGAGCGCTGTACGGAATCAGCATCCCTGCCACCGACAGCTCGCAGTCATACTCGCCATCACGCCCGGCAACGAGCTGCGGCAGCTCGTCTCCTGGACGACAGGCGCTTACACCGTCGTCACCGGTGCTGATGTCCCGCGCGTACTCGCCTACGAAGGTCTCGCTCACGACAATGTTGGAGCCGGTAGGGACGGCGCTCAGCCCTGGTCCACAGGAGCCGCAGGTGTACCTGTCCCCCGACTTCTTCTCGTCCGTGTGCGACGCGGTCGGGATCAGCGAGAAGGAGTTCCTCGAGCCGAAGGACCTCGCGCGCTTCGTGCACGAGTTACTGACGTTCCTGGTCGCCCGGAGCGGCGCTTTGACGTTCATGGGCAAGGCGCACCACCGACAGCTCATCCCCCAGTACGCGAACGAGATCGTGCG
>JAASGM010000424.1:0-20342 GCA_023334215.1 Globisporangium cystogenes | reverse complement strand
CCGACGATGTCCGCCATCCGACTCCAACAAGTAGCAGAGCAACATCCAAACACACGCACAGCCGCACTCTCGACACGCCATCCACCAATCGTCCACGTACGCAACTCGCGCGCTCACCCGCGATCCCTGTCTTGGCGAACAGACTCGGAGGGCTACCCGCTCTCGCAGGGCTACGGCGACGAGGCCACGGCGCTCACGGGCGAGAACAAGCCGCGCATCCTGCTCATGGGGCTGCGCAGGTAGGCGGCGGCGGTGCCAGTCGCGTTGATTGCGTAAACGGCCGGTAGCTGACCCCCGTGCGCAGGAGCGGCAAGTCGAGCATCCAGCGCGTCGTGTTCCACAAGATGTCGCCGCACGAGACGCTCTTCCTCGAGGGCACGAACTCGCTCGACATCAAGTACATCGCCAACAACTCGTTCGTGCAGTTCCAGATCTGGGACTTCCCCGGGGACTACGACTTCAAGGAGGACCTCGTGTACGGCGGGCAGCTCGTGAACGAGGCCATGATCTTCGGCAGCTGCGGCTCGATCGTCTTCGTGATCGACGCGCAGGACGAGCCGTACGCCGAGGCGCTCGCGCGCCTGCACGATACGGTCACGCGCGCGCACAAGTACAACCCGGACATCTACTTCGAGGTCTTCATCCACAAGGTCGACGGCGACCTCTTCCTCTCGGACGACCACAAGATCGGTGCGCTTGTGTGCGTGGGAGGGAGGCCGCGACAGCGGCGGGTGGCGTCCCGACTGACGCCCCACGTACGCGGGTCTTCGCAGACTGCCAGCGCGAGATCCAGCAGCAGATCACGGACGAGATCAGCGACGGAGAGCTCGACATCCACATGAGCTTCTACCTGACGAGGTACCGAACGAGTCGGGCTGGTTGGGTCTGCTGGCAAGTGGCGGGTGGGTACTGACAGTGTGGCGTTTGTGGAGCAGCATCTACGACCACAGCATCTTCGAGGCGTTCAGCAAGGTGGTGCAGAAGCTCATCCCGCAGCTGCCGACGCTCGAGAACCTGCTCAACATCCTCATCACGGTACGTGCTGTTCGACGAAGCTGCTGCTGCTGCTGCCGTCGGCTCGCTTGCTGAGTGCTGCGATCCGCGCGCGCAGAGCTGCAACATGGAGAAGTCGTTCCTGTTCGACGTCGTGAGCAAGGTGTACATCGCGACGGACAGCAACCCCGTCGACATGCAGTCATACGAGCTCTGCAGCGACATGATCGACGTCGTGATCGACGTCTCGTGCATCTACGGGTGCGTGTACCGTTCTCTGGTTGGAGCGTAGTGCGGACAGCTCACAACGGTTGTGTGGACGAGCAGGATGAACGATGACGGGGACGGCGACGGACTAGCGTACGACTCGGAGTCCTCGTCCGTGATCAAGCTCAACAGCGGCATGGTGCTCTATCTCCGAGAAGTCAACAAGTGCGTCTCGTGTGGCTCCTGTGGATGTGGAAAGGCTGCCGCGCACGACGACGCTGACGCGGGTTCGCTGCTCTCTGTCGCTCTCCGCCTGTGTGCAGCTACCTCGCGCTCGTGTGTCTGCTGCGCGCCGAGAACTTCATGAAGCAGGGGATCATCGACTACAACATCGACTGCTTCAAGGCGGCGCTCGGCGACGTGTTCAAGGTGCCGGAGAAGAACCGGATAGTGAACTAAGACGCGTGCGAGTGCGACGCGAGCGGCGAACCAACCTGGCAAGCTGACGTGTGAGCGTCGCCGATCGTCACGAGTGGTGCGTCGGCCATCGTGACCAGCACACGGAGAAGAACGCAGCGACGGAAGAAGGCGGCGAGCTCTAACCGCGCGTCGTGTATTGCGTGCAGCGTCGCTCGGCGCCTACTTGAAGGCAGCGACGAGCACGATGATCAAAACGATGGCGATGCCGACGAACAACAAGCAGCACTTCTTCTTGCGCGCGGACTTCTGGCTCTTGAGCGCCTTGTGCACCTCCTGGTTGCCCTGCTCGACGTAGTTGGCGGCCGTGCGCACCTGGAACTCGATCTGGTCGAGCATCTCGCCCTGCTGCTCCACGAGCAGCGCGAGGTCGAGGAACATCTGGTGGAGCTCGGCGACGCTCTGCTCGAGCCGCAGCACGTCGAGGTACTTGTCCTGGCAGTTGATGTACACGTCCTTGATGGACTCGGCGGCGCCCTGCAGGATCGCGCTCTTGTAGATCGAGCCCGGGTCCGCGGACCGCATCACGGCGTCGATCTCGGCCTCGGACGCGTCTGGCTTGACGATCTGCACCTGCCGCTTGACCTTGTTCTTCATGTCGTTCTTGTATTTTTGCTGCGAGAGCACCGAAGAGCGGAGAGCGGAGAGCGAAGAGCGGCGGACGTCAACTTCGGAGGGCGGTAGACAGACGAGAACGACGCGACGTGACCGTCACGCACGCACGCAAACGCACCTGGGCCTTCTGGTACTCCTTCATGCAGTCCATGAACTTCTTCGTGAGCGTCGCGCACATGTTCTCCCGGATGCGGATCTCCGAGAGCGGCGTCGCCTTGTCCTTCTTGCGCTCGCCCGACTCCTTCTTCAGGAGCTCGAGCATCGCCTTGGCGTTCGCCGCGTTCTTGTTGGACGACTCGATCACAAGCGCCAGCTCGTTGCTGATGGCTGCATCAGCGAAGCGTCAGTCAGGCACGAGTGCAGCAGACTCATGTCGTTCGCCAAGGACGATACCGTGCTCCTCCGTGGACGAGGTCGCGAGCGTCGCTTTCTGGTTGAGCTCCGTGATCTTCTGGGTGCCCAAGCTGCGCATGGGTGTTGCGTGAGCACTGAACGTACACACGCGTACGCCTCTTGCCTGCACCCTACGCACTTGATGTTGGTGAGGTCGAGCTGCATGTCCTCGACGTCTTTAAAGAACTGCTCCATGAACTTTGGTCGCGTGACCCCCGTGCTGCTCCGTCCGCAAGAGCCACGCAGCGTGAGGGAGCTGTCATCACCAGAGCAACGCAGTTTGGCTCGAGACGTACGATCGCTAGCGAGAGCGAGAGGAGCGACGAGCGAGCGCCGTCCACGAAGCGGACACGAGAGCGACGACGTCAGCACCGAAACGAGCGCCTCGAGTCACGAAACACAAACGCACGTCGACGTCGATCGCCACGTCCGGCGCCTTGCCCTTGAGCTCCGCCAGGCGGTCGAGCATCGTTCAGGCCGCTGTCGTCCAGGGCAAGAAGCACTTTCCCAACGTCGATGTCGAAGCTGCTCTTCGCTGACAGACGCCGCTTCTTTGGGGGCAATGCGAAACCAATCGCTGTCTTTAGATGCGCTAGTGGCCAATCGTGTACGTACGTATACCCTCCATCCAAAGACCTGTCGCCCCTTAGAGTCGCCTTAGGTCTTCTTGACGATCTGGACAATGTCCTCGTCCTGCAGCACGTGGTCCTTGCCGACCTTCTGCGGCTGGTGCTTGACGGACGTGCCCCAGACCCAGGCGTACTTGAGCTGCTTGAGCAGCGACTTGTGGATGCGCAGGCAAAAGTCCTCGATCGTCGGGCGCTCCGAGTGGAGGATCACGGGCTCGCTGTAGTCGGGCATCTTGCCCTTGGGCTTGGTGTAGATGCGGATCATGTTGCAGTAGTCCCAGATGCTCTCGAGCAACTCGTCGAAGTTCCACTCGTGGTGCGCCGAGATCACGACGTTGTGCGGGATCTGGTCGATGATCGTGAGCTCCTCGATCGTGAGCTGGTCGATCTTGTTGAGCACGTAGAGGCACGGGATGTACACGCGGTTGCCCTCGATCACGTCCAGCAGCTGGTCCGCCGTCACGTCCTCGCGCAGCGTCACGTCCGCGTTGTGGATCTTGTACTCGTGCAGGATCTGGTGCACCGTCTCGGCGTCCAGCTCGCTCTGCGGACACGTCGTCTGGAAGTTCACGCCGCCGCGCTCCTTGCGCTTGAGCACCATGTTGGGCGGCTTCTTGTTCAGCCTGCACGAAGAGCAAGGGAGAGAGCAATCAGTCAGTCGTGTCTCCCGTCTCTTTGTTGCTGTTGTTGCTGGCGCAAGCGGCGCCGTCGACGCACCGGATGCCAAAGCCCTCGAGCTCGTGCTCGATGAGCTTCTTGTGCGTCGCGGGCTTCATGGCGTCGAGCACGATGAGGATGACGTTGCACGTGCGCGCCGTGCCGATGACCTGCCGGCCGCGGCCTTTGCCGTCCTTGGCGCCTTCGATGATGCCCGGCAGGTCGAGGATCTGGATGCGCGCGCCGCGGTAGTGCAGCGTGCCCGGGATGGCCGTGAGCGTCGTGAACTCGTAGCTCGCGGCCTCGGAGAACGTGCCCGTGAGCTTCGTGAGCAGCGTCGACTTGCCGACCGACGGGAAGCCCACGAGCCCCACGCGCGTGTCGCCGGCCTTGTTCACGTCGAAGCCCTCGCCCGTGCCGCCGCCCGCCGACTTGGACCCGGCGTCCGTGATCTCGCGCCGCAGCTTGGCGATCTTGGCCTTGAGCAGGCACAGGTGCTTCATCGTGGCCTTGTTCTTCTGCGTGCGCGCGTACTCGGCCTCGAGCTCGTTGATCTTGGCGAGCGTCGTGGACATGGTGGCGACCGAGAGATAAGGAGGGAGGGAGGGAGAGCGCTGCGCCACGCTACACCGCTGGGCGGCGAGTTCGTGAATGGCTGACTGGTGTTGCCTGTGAAAAGCATGGATACTGAATTTCTTCACTATCTAAAAGACAGACGAAGCATACAAAACTCAAGTGATAAGACAACACTGGAGATTGAGCTGCAAGCCTCATGGCACATGACGACCTCCTGCTCTCTCTCTCTCTCTCTCTCTGTGGCGTCGCTTCGGACAGAGCGATGTCGCTATGCGTCCCTGCAAGCGCCCGCATCGCCATCGAAGACGCACGCCACGCACTCGCTCTGTATGAGTATACGCCACACACACCCTCCTCCCGCTCCTCTTCGCTCGAAGAGCTCCTCAAGTGCTCCTTCGCCCGCTCGAAGGCCGCAGCTCTTCTCCTTCTTCTCTCTCACGCACGCGCGCGTCCGCCGCCATCGCCGTCTTCAGCAACTCCGTCCTCCCACCACCGCGAGCTGCGTCACTTGCGCAGCGTCTCGAGGTGGCGGCGCAGCTGCGGCACGTCGCACGTCGGCAGTCCGATGGGCGGCTCCTTGCCGAGCGCGGCGTAGCGGCTGTGGATCTGGCCGAGCAGCTCCTCCTTCTCGCGCCGCTGCTGCAGGCTGCGTGCCTTCTCCGGGTCCGCGGCGCCGCCCTGGCGCCAGTCGGTCTTGCGCGCCTCCGCCGCCTCGGCCGCGCGCGCGCGCTTCTCCGAGTTCGTCGGCTGCCGCACGGCGTCGCGCGCGTTCAGCGGCGCGTTCGACGACGCGCCCGCGGGCTCGCGGATGAGCTCGAGCTGCGCCTTGGACGAGCAGCAGCCCATGATGGACCGTGCTGATGGCGAATGGGCGACTGTCGCCTTTCGGACCCCAGAAGAGCGGCCGGAATCGCCCATTTATATGAGACTTTGTATGCGAAAAGCGGACACGCGATTAAACCCCCGCGACTGAACACCTGCCATCGTGAGCGACAGGATCGCGATCTGCGTGCTGAAGCGCTCGCTGCTTCTCATGTGAGCTTGTGCGTGGGTCTGTCTGTCTGTCTGTCTGTCTGTCTGTCTGTATTGAGTATTTCGTGGGTGGGTGGGTGGGGTGTTCTGCGTCTCCTGCGCGCTCGGAGCTCCGCGTTCTGCGCTCCTGCGCTCCTGGCCGCTTCCTCTCGCGACTTCCGAGTCCTGCGAGTCGGCTGCTCGCGCCGCCTCTCACTCCTCCTGGATGAAATAATTAAACAGGTCGCTGAGCGAGACCATCCCGACGCACCGCGAGTACTCGTCCACGCACACCAGCCGGTGCGCCTTCACGGCCGCGAAGCGCTCGAAGATCATGTGCAGCGTGTCCGTCTTGTAGCACAGGTGCAACCCTTCGCCGACGTTGCCCTGCCAACCCCCGCACAACCAGCGTGAGCACGCGGCTGCAGGACGAGCTCTCGCCTTCCAGCGACGCACCTCGGCAGCCTGGATCCTAAGAATGTCCCCCACCGCCATGTCTAACTGAGTGAGCGAGCGGTCTTTCACCAGTTCCTGTTCGCAGAGCAAGCACACAAACACAGCAGAGTCGTGAGTCCACACACTCAAACACTCTCCGCCCTGCGTGCACTGCTATCAGCAACAAGCACCACACCGCGCGCAGCACGTACGGTGACGTTCGATACGCAATAAATATTGACAACCATGCCTGCGCCACGCAACACTGTCAGCCCACAGCGCCAGCAAGCGAGTAAACGAGAGACAGCAGCAGCAGCACGCACCACTGGCATCCACGATTGGCAGCGCCGAGATCCTCCGCTCCGCCAGCGTGTGCAGCACGCGGATGAGCGGCATGTCTTCCGGCACGGTGATCAGATTGCTGTACACGCCGATCCCGAGGTCGAAGATGGGCTGGTCGAACAGCCGCCGCTGCTCCCGGAACGTCGCGACGAGGAACTCCAGAATCCCGCTATGAGTGATGACAGATAAGACCGAGTTCTGGAGCGGGTCGATCACGGGCAGTCGGTGCAACCGGTTGTCGCGTAGCAGCTTGCACGCCTGGTGGAGCGAGTCTTCCGGCGTCACGGACAGCATCCCTTCGCGCGGCGCGACCATCGTTAGCGACCGGGGGATAGCTGGAGCAGCACCGGCGTTCGCCCGTCAGTTCCGTTCGGCCATCCGTCGAGCGCAGTCCGCTCCCACGCACGCGCACCTCGCCAGGACGCGATGCTGTGCTCTGCTAACTCGTTCATGGGCGACCCGCGGATGTAGAAGTGCCGCAAGATGTTGACGAAATCGGTGGCCGTGAACATGCCGACGAACTGCGCTTGGTCGGCATCCCAGATGGGCACGGACTTGATATCTGCGCAACGACACCAGCAGCCGTCGTCAGCCACACACTCGGTCACCATCGTAACCCTAACAGTAGCTCTTCGCTCGCACCGTGCTCCACCATCGCGAAGAACGCCAAGTTGATCGGGATCTTGACGTCGAACACCACCACCTGCGGCCGCCCACAGCGTCAGTGGCGCCGCATTAAGGAACTTCCCGTGACCGCGCGGCGCACCTTCCCGCTGTTCTTGATGAGCTCGTAGCACTGGTGCTCGAGCAGGAAGGCGCGGATGACCTTGCGCGCCTCCTTCACGACGTCGAAGGCGGACGCCAGCGACAGGTCGAGCGCCGACGCGGGCGCGCGGCCGCCGAAGTCGCCGTTCAGCGAGCCGAACGAGAGCGCGTCGTCCGCGTCGCTCATGAGCGCGTCCGGCGGCGGCTGCAGCGTCACGGAGATGCGCGTCACGTCCGCGGGCGGACGGCCGTCCGAGCCGAAGGCGGCCCCGTCATGGGACATCCCGCGCTTCCGCTTGCGGTCTGCGAGCGTAGTGGCGGCGGGCGTGGGGGGCGGAGGGGCGGCCGGAGCGCTCGTCGGAGGGGGGAGGGAGGGGTGGCGCCGAGCGGGTCGCGGGCGAGAGAGCGAGAGAGGACCGCTGCTCCAGTCCACGAGCGCGACCGAGCCGACCTGCTGCTGGTTTGCTGCGGCGCGTAGACGCGACCGACCGAGAGCTGATAGAGCGAGAGCCGATAGAGCGAGAGACCGACGACCGCGCGCGCGAAGGAGCGAGAGCGCTGCCTGCACCTCGTCCTGCGTGCTTGGCTCGCTTCGCTTTTGCTTTCTTTGTTCTCCCTGCGCCGCCGAATAAAGGGCCCTTATAGCACCCGAATAGTGCGCTCTGTCCGCCCGAATAGTGGGCTATGGATCTAAAAATAGGCTTTCTGAATGGTGAAATTATGATTTTAGACACGCTATAAACTATTTCGAATGTTTCGGGAGACTTGGGTAATGATACATGGACTCTTTTGATCGCAGAGCTCGCGCAATGGCGCACATGCGAGTTCCAATGTGCTCGACCGCGCTACGACTCAAGCTCGAACATGATGCAAGTAGGTCTATGAGATCGATGGTTTAGAGAGCCGACCAGCTAGACAACCAGCGTGCGCACATGCTGCCTTCGTATCGAAGAAGCACAAGCGACGAATGCCTAGCGGATCGGTTGGTTGGCCGAGAGCAGCCAGCCCGCTTACTGGTACACGCTCTGCTGCTTGCACTGGTTGAGCGCGTCGAGGTAGAACTGGCACGCCGAGATGTCGTTCGAGCGCGTGTTGAGGCACTCCATGAACGCCTTCTGGTCGGCCACGCACACAGGCGCGGCGGCCGCGACCGGCGCAGCAGGCGCCGCGTGCACAGGAGCGGCGGCTGTCGGTGCGTCCTTGCTGTCCGAGCTGAACGAGTCCACGACCGAGTTGACCGCGTGGCGCGCGATGGCACTGCCCGTGCCGAACGCCATGCCCTCGGCCACGGTGCCGAGCAGTCCGCTCATCATGCCACCGCCACTGCTGCTGCTCTGGATGGGTGCCGGGGCCGCGGCGGGGGTCGCCTGCACGGGCGCCGGCGCGGGCTTCTTGGCCGGTGCGGCAGGCGGCGCCTTGGCGGGCGTGGAGGAGCGGCGGGAGCGGGCCATGGTGCTTGAGCAGGAGCGAGAAGTCTTGGCGGGTGAGCTGCGCGAGGCGAGGCGAAAGCGATTATGAGCCACAGACTCGCCGCCGTTTTGCACGTCAAAAGGCAACCTCAGAAAGTTGCCTTTTTCTCGAATGTGACACACATTCTCGTCGCGTCATCTACAGTCGAGCGCAACGCTCGGCGTGGACTTCAGCATCAGGAGCCGAAGGCTGAAGGCTGCAGCGAAGTTCGCTCGACATTTCGGTGCAGGGGAAGCAGGGCGGCCAGAAGATCGTGGATCAGAACCTGCATGAGCCGTTCATCGATGTAAACGAGAAGTGCTTCCTTCAGGACATCGCCGATCGCGACAGCGACTTCGATGCAGGCGATTCTATCGAAGCAGCAGCAACAAGCCCGGGTAAGATCGGATGCAGTGACGCATGAACACTCACAGTCACACATGCAAGCCTTGTATCACTGCTGGTGGTATCAGAGTCAACGAAGGTGCCCTGTAGGCTCGTTCACTCGATCCTGGGCGGTGACAAGAGCGTAAAGCACTAAGAAGTTGCAGGTTCTTCCTCTCGACGGCGTCGGCTATACGAACAGCTTGGTGCGTGCGGAGTGGCTGTGATAGAGGAAACAAAGGCGAAGGTGTTGCAGCTCCAGCGCAGCTCTCTAACAACAACATTGAGCTGTAGTGCTCCACCGTCAGACCACCGGAACTGCGAGAAGGTTGCAAAGCGAGCTCTGGGTTCAAAGCGAGCTGTCGCCGTCGTCGCGCGCACCGCTTTCACGGCTTGGCATCGTCAGAATACAAGCGTGGGGCTATAGGCAGCACGCACAGAGGAGAACTGACGGCGACCAGGAAGCGCTGCTGCCATTTGCACACGGCGACGATAGCAGCCAGCCAGCATGAGCAGCTGGCGTCCGCGAAAACAACAGACGCCGCCTCCGGCTCGCTGTGCGGCATGCATGTCGACGAAAAGTCCGAGACGCTGCGGTTTAAAGGGGAAGGCGAGGAGCCACAAGGCGAGCGCTCAAGAGCTTTTCCCGCCTCATGAGCTCTTCGCGCCTCATGAGCTCTTCGAGTTTCGAGAGTTCTTTTTCAATTGTCTGATACAAAAGGCAACTTCAATGTGACACGCGCAGACTTGTTTTTTTGTATGCGCTTGTTCCGAAATTCTTTTCCGCACAAAATTGAATCTCCCGATCCTCGTTTATTTCACTACGTCATTCCCGGGTTTCGTTTTTTTAGGCGAGATCTCGCCTTTGCAGCAAACAACGCAAGACGCCGCCAAGCCCGCAGACACCAAGCACGCACAAGCTCCTGAACGCGTGGTACCCATACCAGCACCCGCCTACATCTACACACACACACACAATGAGCGCACCCTTAAAGCCCGAGAGCCCGACGACGGCGACGACGACGACGACAACGACGACAAGCGGCCTCGACACGCGCGAGCTGCTGATCCTCGAGCGGCAGCGCTCGGCCGCGCTCGAGAGCGAGGCGAAGCAGCTGCGCGCGGCGCTCGTGCAGCTCGGCGAGTCGACGGAGGCCGAGGAGGAGCGCATCGCGAACCGGCTCATCAAGCGGCTCGCAGAGCTCAAGAGTGAGAAGGAGCAGCTGGCGCTTGAGGTGGAGCGCGAGGAGGAGCTGCTGACGAACTCGCTGCAGAAGAAGCTCTTCCAGCTGCGCAAGGAGAAGGTGGACCTGGAGAACCGCCTCGAGCACGAGCAGGAGTACATTGTGAACAAGCTGCACAAGCAGCTCGAGGCCGCCAAGCTCGAGAAGGAGCGGCTGCTCCAGGAGCTCTCGGCCGAGGACCACGCGCTGCGCAAGGCGCTCGAGTCCCAGGTCGCCAAGATCCTGCACGAGAAGGTGCACCTCGAGAACGAGCTCGAGCAGGAGCAGGAGTTCCTCGTGAACCGCCTGCAGAAGCAGCTCGTGCTCATCCAGGCCGAGAAGCGCCGCTCGGAGCGCAAGGTCGCCAAGGACAGCGTGCTGCTCTTCGACCAGCTCCACGCCAAGCTCGAGGCGCTGCGGCTCGAGAGCGGCGACAACGCGAACGCGCTCGCGGACGGCATGAGCCGCGCGATCCGCCGCGCCAGGGAGCAGCAGCTCAAGAAGGTCAAGGACGACGCGCTCGCCAAGAGCTCCAAGGACGACGCCAGCGTGCTCGGCTGGTCCTACTCGTACCCGTCCAAGGAGCAGTCGCCGGCGCTCGTCACGCCCGAGGGCTTCCCGTACCAACACATCCGCCGCGGGACGATGTAGCGCTCCGACCCGTTCGCTCTCTCGTTCTCTGGATCCCGACTCGGGCGATCAGCGCTGGCCGCGTTAGCGAGTCGCGCTTCCTGCAGACGCACGCAGGCGGCCGGTCGCACGCGCGCGTGGCGTGTTGCTGTGCGCTTGTGTCGTGTCGTGTGAGTCGCGTGCGGCCTGCCGCCTGCGAGCGTCTGCAGGAAGCGCGTCTCCCGCCAGCAGCCGCCAGCCTCCTCCACCTCCTCCGTCACCGCCACCACCGCCTCCTGCACCTACGACGCCGTAAGCTCATCATCCATCCTCCTCTTCATTGCTCCTGATAAATACGCGAACTCGGTCGAGACGGCAGCTACAGCGCCTGGCGCAGCAGCTCCTTCTGCCGCTCCGAGAGGCTCACGGGGAACTGCACGTCGAACTCGACGAGCAGGTCGCCGCGCTGCGCCGGGTTCTTCTGCAGCGGCATCCCTTCGTCCGCGAACACCTTGCGCGTGCCGGGCGTCGTGACGCCGTCGAGCCGCATCGTGATGGTGCGCGCGTCCAGCGACTTGATCGAGAGCGTGCCTGAGCCCACGAGTGCGTCCTTGAGCGACAGCTTGGTGCGGTACACGAGGTTGTCGCCGTCGCGCCGGAACTTGTCGTGCGGCTTCTCCTTGATCACGAACACGATGTCCTGCGGCGGCCGGTTCGGCAGCGCGTCGCCCTGGCCCTCGAACGTGATCTTCGTGCCGTCCTTCCAGCCCGGCCGCACGTTCACCTCGAGGATCTTCTGCTCCTCGCGCACCTGCTGCGTGCTCGCGTCGACCACCTTGCGCGTGATCTTGAGCTTCTTCGTGCAGCCCGTGAAGAGCTGCTCGAGCGTGCACTCGAGCATCACCTTGAGCTTCTCGGGCTTGACGCCGCTGCCGCCGAACATGCTCTCAACGCCGCCGCGGCCGCCAAAGCCGCCACCGCGTCCAGCGCGGGTGCGCGCGCCGAAGCCGCCGCCGCCGCCGAACATCGACATCGGGTCCATGTGCTCGGCCTCCATCGGGTTCGACGTGCCGAAGAACTGCTCGAAGATCTTGGACGGGTCCGTGGAGTGGAAGTTGAAGCCGCCGGCGCCGCCCGGGAAGCCCGACGAGGACGACGAGAAGCTCGAGAAGCCGCCGCCCGGGCCGTTCGACGAGAACGAGAAGCCGCCGGGCATCCCGCCGAAGCCGCCGGGCATCCCGCCGAAGCCGCCGGGCATCCCGCCGCCTCCTGCGCTCTCGGGACCCGCGCCGCCACCGCCGCCTGCCTTGAGCCCTTCCTCGCCGTACTTGTCGTAGATCTCGCGCTTGCTCTTGTCGCTGAGCACCTCGTAGGCCTCGCCGACCTCCTGGAACTTTTGCTGCGCGCGCTCCTGGTCGTTCGGGTTCTTGTCCGGGTGCCACTTGAGCGCGAGCTTGCGGTACGCCTTCTTGAGCTCCTCGTCGCTCGCGGCGCGGCCGACGCCCAGGATCGCGTAGTAGTCCTTGCCCATGTTGTCGTCTGCTGCTGCTGTTGGTGGTGTTGCTGGTGGCTCTTGTCCTTGTCGGGAGAGCTTCTCGCTTGTGGCTGGCGAATCGGATTATGAGGACTTCAAACTGGCGGATCCAGAAACCTCTCGTTCGTGTGGTCCACGTAATGTACATTTTCGAGAACAAACTCGAATTTTCGAGAATCTGAGTTACGGCACCCAATCAGCGGGATAATTCAAGTTTGAACATGGCTACATTTTGAAGTAAAATTCACAACAAGCTGATGCGCATCAAGCGCTCACACGACCTGGACCCGCTTGTGTGTCGTCGCCGCGTCCCGAGACCGAGAAGGAGGCGCCGCGAACGCGCCGCCAGCGACACGCGCGTTCGCCGCAGTGTTGGCGGTGGTGGCGGCGGCGACGATCTCGTCGTCCTCGTCCGGCCGCAGGAACGTCGGCAGGAACGAACCCTCCCGGTGGTTGCGCTCGAGCATGTCCATGAGCACGTTGCCGCGCTGCTTGCGCGCCGCGCGGTAGCTCGAGCGCGGCCGCGGGTCGCGGATCGGCAGGAACATGCGGAACGACTGCTCCTCGCGGTAGCTCTCCAGCAGTGCCTCGGGCACCTCCGCGTCGTGCCGCACCGACCCGTAGCGCGTCTGCAGCAGCGCGAGCTGCGCGGCGCTGCGCTCCGTCGGCGCCAGCGACCGGCTCGCGCGCGTCAGTTGGCGCACGTCCACGAGCTTGCGCTCGCGCATCGCCTCCACGCACGTCGCGCACATCTCGACCTTGGGCAGTCCCGGGATGACCTTCGAGCAGTTGCACGCGCTGCCGAGCTCGCGAGCGGCTCCGTTAGCACTCGGCCCGCCGAGCAGCAGCTACGCAGAGCTGCAAGCACGTACGTGAGCTGCGCGCGGTCGCTCTTGGACTGGTCGATGAGCTGCGTGATCTTGCGCATGCGGCCGCACTCGCGACCGCGCACTGCCGCGAGGATGAACTCGCCCGCCGCGCGCACAGCGGCCTCCTGCGCCTCGTCGGCGCCGATGCCGACGGCCGAGCAACCCACCTCCACGATGCCGCGCACGAACACCTCGACGAGGTCTTCGTCGAGCTGGCAGTAGAGGTAGCAGAGCGAGATGCTCAACGGGCGAGCGGAGCCGGACGCGGCCGACGCCTGCTCCTCTAGCGGCACGACGGACTTGAGCAGCTGGTAGCCGAAGCGCCTGCCGGACGCGATCGTGTGGACGCCCATGCGCTGTGAGCGCGTGGAAGCAGCAGCAGCGTCAGTCGTCAGCAGCACAGTCGCTCGCTCACAGGCGCTACAAGAGAGAGAGCGGCGCGCACCTCGACCCAGCAGAGCTGGTCCACCACGCCCGGCGGGAACGCGCTCTGCTTTTCGAGCCACTTGACGCCGAAGTACCGGTGCTGCTGCTGCTCGGCGTCGTCGCGTTCGAAGGTCTGCACGATGCCGCAGTCATGCAGCTCGTCGCCGAACTGGATCGCGCAGTTGGTGCGCAGGTCGTCCGCCGTGTCCGCGTAGAGCCCCGCCATGACCGAGTCGAGCGACCCGGGCAGGCGGCCCACGCAGAACGCGCTCACCATCGTGCTCGGGGAGCGCACGACCGACGCCTGGCGCCGCAGCTTTGCCGACGCCATCGACGCGGAGGACGAGCGGCTGCGTCTCGCGCGCTCGTCGTCGGAGCTGGCGACCGGCAGTTCGACGACCTCCTCGCTCGGTCGTCCGGCGCTGTCGCCCCCGTCGTCGTCCTCCGACACCAGCGACGCGACGCTCGCCATCGAGCGCAGCTCCACGCGCTCCTTGTACACGCGCAGCCCGCGCGCCTCGCAGATGAGCACCCAGCGCGCCGGGTCCACCACGCGCCGCCGGCGCCGCACGAAGCCCACGTAGCGCTCGACCGACTTGGCGACGATCGCGTCGCACGAGCGCGCGTACGCGTCCAGCGCCGCACGCTCGCCGCCGTCGTCATCTTCGATCTCAAAGTCGTCGTCGTCGTTGTCGTTGAGCCGACTTGCGAGCTCGTCGACGGTCTCGGCGCTGTGCTTGAGGTGGCTGCTGCTGGTGCTGTCGCTGATGCGCAGCGTCGCCGCCATCGCTGCTGCTGCTGGCATCGCCAGGCTCTTGTGATGGAGAGAGGGAGAATCGCGCTGTGAGCTCCTCGATGCGCGCAGCAGCAGGAGGAGGAGGAGCCGAAAGGGAGGGGAGCGAGAACACCCGGCGTCTGATATGCCCGGCCTGATTGATGTGCAAGGCGGCGGGCGACCACCAACTCGAGCCTGAGCTCACCGGCCGGCTACAGAGTCATATGCCTGCTTGGACGAGCAGGACGCAGTCACCGCTGCGGAGCTCGGAGCCACGCGCGCTTTTGCCGCACAATGAGCACGAGTTCGAGCGGCGGTCCTCTCAGCGGCAAGGTGGCGGTGGTCACGGGCGCCTCGTCCGGCATCGGCGCGCCTGGACGCGCTGGGCGAGTGCGAACGCAGACATCGGGAGGAGCGACGGTCGTGCTGTCTGCACGATCACCAAGCGCGAGGACGTGCATCTGGCGTCTCTCATACGTCCACACTTACAGATGAACGGATGCGACGCTGACTGCTGCTTGTGGTTGTTCTGTGGGCGAACCTCGATACAGCTCCACCGCCTCGTAAACAAGGCGGAGGAGACCTTCGGCCCCGTCGACATCCTCGTGAACAACGGTGCGCTGACTCCGTTGCCTCCCTCCCCTCCCATAACGACAGCCTTGCAGGTCCTCGAGCTCACACGCGCGGCGGGCTCTGTAGCTGGCGTGATGCAGTTCGAACTCCTTGGGAACGCCAACCAGGACAGTTGGGGCCGAGTGCGTGCTGAGGACTTGCGCAGAGCTCGTTGAGCGGACTTACGGAGCGCCCACCACAAGCCGCGCTTAACGATGTCGTTGCTGCTGCTGCTGCTGAAGACGATCGACATCAACTGCAAGGGCATGCTCAACGGCGTCGCGGCGGTGCTTCCCAACATGCTGGCGCGCAAGAGCGGACACATCGTCAACATCTCGTCGGCCGCCGGGCGTCGGGTCTTCGCTGGTCTCGGTGTCTACTCGGCGTCCAAGATGTTCGTGGAGGCTGTCTCGCAGGTGCGCTCGCCGCGGCTTGTCCTCCGCTATCATGCCCTCACACGGTCAACTGCTGTGTACACGGCCCAGGCACTGCGACTCGAGAACGTTGGGTCGGGACTTCGCGTCACGTCGATCCAGGTGGGTGCAAGCACACAAGCAAGCACACGAACGCCTGGAGCCGCTGCTGGTGTCGCTTCGGACTTGGTGGGAGGAGACTCACGCTGCTCTCGTCATGCATCACAGCCTGGGAACGTCACGACGGAGCTCGTGAGTACCGGGAACTCGGCGCAGGGTTTCGACGAAGAGGGCACGCGGCTGTACGGCGGCGCGTCCGGTAAGGCAGCGCCAGTCGCCGCGCTTTGATTCGAATGGACAGCTGACACTGTGATGTTGCTGGTGCGTTGCTGGTACTGCTGCAGGATACGAGGTGCTCAAGGCGGAAGACGTCGCCTATGTCGTGCTGCACGCCGTCACGTAGCCGCCGAACGTCGCTGTCAATGAGGTGCTCGTCCAGCCGCGCGACGAACCGCACTAAGCGACACTGAGGATGCTGCTGCTCGGCTGCTCGAGTGAGAGAGGTGGAATGTCACGCAGCTTCGAGATCTCCACAGATCCTCTCGCCAGCGCGTGAGATCGGAACGAGACACAGAGGTAGTTGAAGCTGAACGGATGCCAAGTTGTCTCGTCACATCTGTTCGTTCAAGTCCTGTATCGCTGCTCGATCTGTGTCTGTAGTTAGATCGGACTAACGGATGGTCGGAACAAGGGAGCCGCTCGCGTTCGTCGTCCGACCTCTGCGAACTCACGAGTGCGTGGTTCGGCGGTGAGCAGAACGGCCGCCGCCACACGACAGCGAGGACAGTGATACGATCACGAGACGCCTCACCGCCCAGTTTAAGAGCCACTGCGTAAAGCGTTCGACGAGTTTGCGTCGATGGACATCAGAGATGGCATCAGTGCGCCTCCCGAGATGACAGGGAGGGGAGCGAAGAAGACCAAGAGGACTGGACGCATGATCACTCGGTCTTTTGGCGATGGCTTAACGCGATGCTGTTAGTTTCCCAAGCAGAGCATACGAGCATCGTCGACAGCAAAGCAAAGCAATGCGAGATGAAGCGGGGCTGCTGTTGCTGTGCCTCCTGGTGAAAGAGAACTCAAGCTTCGCTTGGCAGCGGCGGCGGCACTCAACTCGTCCCCTTACCATGAGTGAGAGAAATGAAGGTAAACAATGCAGAATGCTGTATTTTAGGAACAGGTTTCCAGTTGTGTGGACCACAAAGTGAGGAATGTTCTTGGAAAAAGCGGTGTGGATGTCCCTGAAAACGTGTAAAATGCCTATATATAAATATTTTACTTGATGATTGTAAGGGACTCAATCAGGAAGTCCAAGAGGTCACATCTTTACAAATGGGGACTTTGCATTATCATATATCGAATTTATCGCAATAAAATGTCTATAACATACATAATATGCAAACACGGTGCACAAAATAGATATATTTCACAAAAATTCAAAGCTATATTCGCAAAATAACAGAGATGTTGAGAGGAGAATGGCTCGTTTTTGTACGATTGCTCATCCAAACAGCCATGCCACACACACACTTGGTCTTTGTATGGCCGGTGCTCTGATCCCGTCTTGAAGCATATGCTACACACCAGTTCGCGCGCTTCAAAAATCGAATCGTTTTTTGCGCGCGTTTGGAACTTCACTCTTGGCGCCACATGTTGGAAAGCTGGCATACAGTCGACAAGTTCAAACTGGACTTGCGTTGATCGCATTTTCAATGTTCACGCGCGCGACACCTCACGCAAACTCACTTTGCGATTTACCACGTCATTACAACCAGTCAAGCGGCTGGCAAGCAGGCAAGCAGGCAGCTCGAACATGCAGGTCGCCACCACCACCAACGCGTTCAACAGCAGCGCGGCCGCGACGGCCTCCTCCTCGCTGCCGCAGATCGCCACGGGCTTCGTGCGCAAACTCTACCGCATCCTCGACCAGGAGAGCGGGCCCGTGATCAGCTGGACGCGCGGCGGCGCCGCGTTCGCGATCTTCGACGCCGAGCGCCTGAACGAGCTCATCCTGCCGCGCTACTTCCGCGGCCGCCTCTGCGCCTTCCGCCAGCAGCTGCGCGAGCACGGCTTCCGCGAGCTGCTGGCGGCCGGCGGCTCCGTGCCGATCGCGCCCGTCGCGCCGCACCCGCCGCAGCCCGCCACCTACTTCCACGAGCACTTCGAGCGCGGGTCGCCCGGCCGCCTGGCTCAGATCCCGCGCACGCCGCTGCCGCGCCGCCGCGTGTCGAGCCGCAAGAGCAAAGCTTCTTCATCCACTGCGGCCAAGCGCGCCGCAGCGGCGGTGGCTGCGGCAGTGGCCGCGACCGTAGCGAAGCCGAAGGAGACGGGCAGCCACAAGCGCGCGCGCGTGGGCTCCGCCGCCTCGAGCGCGTCGACCTCCACCACCGCATCTGCTTCCTCTCGCTCTTCGTCTTCCGTTTCGTCTTCGCGCGCGTCGTCCACATCGACTGCAGCGAGCGCGTCTTCGAGCGACGCCCGCCGCTCGTGCCCTTCGCTGGTGGTGGCGCCTGCTGCGGCGTCCCAGCAGCCTTCGTCCCTGCAGCCGCCGATACAACAGTCGACGGCGAAGAGGAAGAACCCGCTGTTCTCGGACGAGAGCGACTCGGTCTGGGGCGGCGACTGGCTGAGCCTGGACGACATCTCACCGCCCAACGCGACGCTCTCGACCGCCGGTGTCTCGACCGACATCGCGTTCTCGGAGGACATGATCGGCGCGCTCATGACGCTCGTGAGCAACTCCATGTCGGCGACCATGGTGCCGAGCCCGACGTCGACGTGCGGGAGCGCGGTGTCGTGCAGCGCCAAGCTGGCGGCGGCGTCCGCAGTGGCGGCTGCGCTGCCTCTGTGCGGAGGTGTGGCCAAGCGCGCCGGCGCTGTCGCCTCGGGCGGCGGTCCGACGGTGTACGAGACGCACCAGTTCTCGGACGACACGATCAACTCGATGATGCTGTGGCTCGGGGGCGGCGCCGGCGGGTCGAGCTAAGCAGCCGCTGGTGTCGCGCAATCGCCGACCGAACCACTCGACCACTCGACCACTCGACCACCACGACCGTCTATCGTGACGTCGCCCAACCTGCTCTTCGCGAGCCGCCACAGCCGCCTTCCTCCTGTCCGACACGTGAGATCTGTCGGCTCAATCCTCCCTCCTGACTCCCGACCCTGAAGCCCCCGCCACAACCCAACTGCATATGCGTATGTGCGTGTGCGTATGCGTCCCCTACCTACAGCCGACCGACCGAGACGACGATGCCGATAGAAACAGTAGCTGCTGCTGCGGGGTAACAATGAACAACCGACCAGTGGAGCTGTTGCTCCATGTGCTGCTGCGCGCCGTCGTTCACGGAGGCCCCTGGAGGACTTCGTGGGCGGCTCGCGCTCTTCTTCCTGAGCTGTTTGTCGCCTTTGACGACATGCGTCGTAGCTGTGAGTCGATGATAGCGAAGCGAAGAAGCAGTCGATAGCTGCGCTGGCGAACGGGAGGGAGGGAAGCAATGTGGAGGATGGCAGCAGCGAGACAGTCGTTGAGCAACAACGCAGGAGCTCCACCAGCGTCGCCGTCATGTTCACGCCCACATACAAACTCCAAGTCACTTGGCACCCAGTTTTTCGCAAATCACTTCGCAGCAGGCGACCAGCAGCAGACCAGCAGACCAGCGCGTCCAGCATGGCGGCGGGCATCGCCACGGGCTTCGTGCGCAAGCTCTACCGCATCCTCGACCTCGAGAGCGACGCGGTCATCAGCTGGGACGCCGCCGGCGCCTCCTTCTCGATCCACGACGCCGCGGCGCTCAACGAGCGCGTGCTGCCGCGCTACTTCCGCGGCCGCCTCGTCGCCTTCCGCCAGCAGCTCGCGGACCACGGCTTCGAGCCGCTCGAGGGCGAGGACGACGACCCACGCGAGGCCTACCGCCACCCGCACTTCGCGCGCGGCCGCCCGGCGCAGCTCAGCCTCATCGCGCGCGTCCCCAAGCCCAAGCGCCGCGCGGCGCTCCCCCTCCCGCCGCCGGCGCCGCCGCGGCTGCTCACCGTCACGCTCAGCGGCGTCAAGCGGCCGAGCCCGACGGCGACGGCGCCAGCAGCAGCACCTCAGTCGAAACGCGCGCGTCCGCCAGTCGAACAGCCGCCTGCGCCTGCGCCGCTGCTGGTGCGGCCAGGGAACGCGTACGTCATCGGCCGCGCGGCGGCTGCGACGGCGACGACCGAGAAGGCGAGTGCGACGGCGACGACTGTGACGACTGTGAATTCGCTCTTCTCGGACGAGCCGGAGAGCGCGGCGCTCGCGTTCGCGCGGCTCGCGGAGTGCGGGCTGCTGCCCCACAGCTCGGAGCTGCCGGAGCCGATCAGCTACCTTGTGAGGCAGGCGCAGAACGGCACGAAGGCCGCGAGCGGACTCGCAGGGACGACGGCGGCGGCGCGTCTGCCGGAGCCGCCCATGTTCTCGGACGACACGTTCCGCTCGGCGCTCTTCTTCCTCGCGTCCACGTCCACGACCGGCACCGACGCCCCCGCAGCAGCAGCTGCTGCCACCACCACAGCTGCCGCCGCAGCGGCGACTGACGCCGCGAAGGTCGGCGTCGACGCGAACGGTGAGGTGACGGTGGCGTCGAACCTGCTGGCGATGCTGCTGGCGTCGTCGACTACCGGGGTGGGGGCGTCCGCGTCGGCGGGCGGGGCTGGCGGCTGGGGCGCCGGCGCTGCCAACCCGCTCTTCAGCGACCAGAGCGCGGCCGAGGACGACGACGACCAGGACAGCATCTGGAACCTGCTCGTGTCGGCGTCCGTCGACCGCACGAAGAGCGCGATCCGCGACCTCGAGAGTCCGCAGGAGCGGCTGCGCGCGATCCTCGCCGAGCGCGAGCTCCTGGAAGAGCAGCGCAAGCAGCTG
>JAASGM010000423.1:0-20363 GCA_023334215.1 Globisporangium cystogenes | reverse complement strand
GTGTGTGGCACACAGTGGCACACAGTCCAAGGAGAACTTCAACGCCGAGCCCCGACGAGCCGAAGGCCCAAGCTTTTTCGAAGTAGGGAAAAACTCCTCAACAGATAGATTGGCGATTCGATTTTGAATCGCAAGATCGCGATCGTCCGCCGCGACCACAAGGTGCGCGGCGGACGTGGTGGATGTCGAGACGACCAAGACAACTTTTAGAGCTCTCAGGGCTCGCTTGACTTATTTGCGGAGGCCTCGAGGTCCGCAAGCACTTGTGCATCTTGTACTGTCCACCAGCATCTGAAGGCAAGCGGAGCAGAGTGTGCACCCACTTACCTCTCCACACGATGACTCACGAGGCCGAGCCGCCCGTCGACTCCCCCGACGATAAGAAGGTAAAGGACGTCGGCTGGAGCTCTGTGCTGCAGCGTCCGCCACGCTCGAACCAGCATCACGACGTCCCTGCCGCAGTTGCTCGTTCTTCGCCGATTCATAGGAGGAGCTCCGACGCTTACAAAAGCCTCAAGGACGGATCTCCGGCGGCGCTGCTCCCGCTGCGCGATGCGGCGGCAGTGACAGCCTCCGACGAGCGCGAGGTGCCGAACGAAGCGATCTTCAACACGCAGTTCACGACCGCGGGACGCCTGTTCCTGACCAAAGTCAAGAAGAACCGCGCGATGCAAGTCGACCGACGCACCAAAGGCTTCGAGAGCGGCCTCGAGGCGGGGACCGTGCTCCTCGACTCGATCACCAAGCGCCACTACCGCGTGCTGCTCGTGGATCCGGACATGCAACGCCGCGAGGACCTGGCCGACGCCCTCGAGCAGAGCTTCGAGATCCTCGTGGCGCCGAACAACGAGCGCGCCTTCGCGCTGCTCGCCATGTTCAAGGTCGACTTCGTGCTGCTGCGCGCGTGCTTCGGCAATGACAACTCGGCGGCGTCGAGTCCCACGCTCGCGTTCCTGCGCGGCCTGCGAGCCAAGTTCGTGCACACGCCAGTGTCCGTGACGGTGCCGCGCAAGAGCGGCGAGGACATGCATAAGCTGCTCCAGCGAGTGCTCAACCACGGCGCCTGCGGGTTCTTCGAGGACGGGCTCGAGGTCTCCGTGCTCATCGAGCGACTGGGCAAGCTGCTGCACTCGCTCGTGGTCGCGCAGACAGAGCTGGCGCAGTGCCACGGGATCAGCGCGCAATCACAGAACGGTGTCGGCGACGACGTGGTGGCGCCGGTGCAGGCGATCAAGAAGCGCGGCACGGCCGTGAACCTGGTCTGGCGTCCAGCGACGTCCAAGCCGGACTCGGTCACGTACGACCAGCACCGCATGATGCTGGAGCTGAGCCTGAACCAGCGCAAGCAGTGTCTCCTGCAGCGCCAGGCGCTGACGGAGGCACTCGACGGGCCGCACTCGGTGCTCGGCGTCGAGCTGTCGCTCTCCACGTCTGCGTCAACGGGTCTCGTCGGCCTTGCGTCGCCGGCGCTCTCGCTTCGACGCTCGAGCTCGTCCGCCTCCGCAGCGCCGCGGTCACCAGGCGGCGGCGGCTTCCACCCGGGACACAGACGCCTCGCGAAGGCGATCCCGCCGCTGCCGTCGCAGAAGGAGATCAGCGAGCAGATCTACGCCAAGCCGCAGGAGATCCAGCGGAAGATCCACAACCACCTCTACGGGCAGCTCCACGCGTCCGCGCACGACGTGCTCCCGCAGGACCCGCTGCTGCACCACTGCATCGCGATCGACCCGCAGTCGGTGTCTTCGGCGGCTTCGGGCGGCAAGCGGCTGCTGGTGGCGAAGGCCTTCCTGCTCTTCCAGGAGAAGCGGTACGACGAAGCGCTGCTGCAGGCGAACCGCGCGATCAAGATGGAGAGCAACAACCTCGTCAAGCTCGCGTACGTGCTCCGCGGCGCGCTCTTCGACGTCTGCGGCCAGTTCGCGCGCGCCGAGCGCGAGTTCCGAGCGGCGCTGGCGCTTGATCCGGAGCTCCACCAAGCGCACTTCAACCTGAGCGTGAGTCTGCTCAAGATGGGTAACGACTCTGGCGCGCTGCAGGAGGTCACACTCGCGCTCCACGGCGACCCGGCGAACGCGCAGTACCTGCGCAACCGCGCGCTCATCTACCGCCGCATGGGCAACTTCGCGCTGGCGCAGAGCGAGTACGCGAAGCTTGAGTCGCTTCCTGGCGCGACGAGCGCCGCTCTCGCCCAGGCGAACGCGCTTCGTCCTCCCGCGGCAGGTTCGTTCGCGAAGGCGACGTCATCCGCGGCACTTCTGCTGCAGAGCCGAGCTGGCAGCAACAGCTCAGTGGCGGCGATGAGAGCGACACCGAGCGCTGAGATGGAAGACGGTCTCTTCGACCATCTCTTCGGGAAGCCGACTGAGGACAAGGTTGCGCTCGTGTGTCCGCCGAAAGAGCGGAGTCCAGCGATGGTGGACAGCATCGTCGCGCGGCTGCAGACGGTGCTGGTGTTCCAAGACTTCCCGGCCCACGTGCTGCGGTACGTCGCCGAGTCGATCGAATACGAAGTCGTCGGCTGCGGCAAGCGGTTCGCGCTCGGCGAGGATCATCCGCAGAGCTTCTACGTCGTGCTCGACGGCAAGCTGAGCGTGCGGCGCAAGTTCGGGGACTTCATGTCGAGCGTGACGACGCACCACATCGACAGCGGCGCGACGTTCGGCTGCGCTGGCCACGCGGTGTCCCTGAGCACGCAGCTGATCGCGGACGAGATCACGGAGGTGGGCATCCTCTGGCCGGACGCCTACGACGCCTCGGTCCGGAGCTTCTTCGCCGAGAAGAACAACGAGGTCTTCCGATTCCTGCAGCAGATGAAGGCGTTCCAGCACTTCAGCACGAGCGAGCTCGGCCACATAATCGGCATCTCGGAGCACAAGCGCTTCCGCAAGGGCGAGACGATCCTCGAGCAGAACGAGGTCCCCAAGTACCTCTGCATCCTCTGGAAGGGCTCATGCCTGATGTACCAGGACTTCGAGAAGCCACCGCTGAGCTCGTCTCGAGATGACGGAGAGTGCAGCGAGGGCCCAAGCAACGACGCCGGCGGAGCTGTGAGCGGCAGCGACGGGGAAGGAACTGGACTCCGATCCTCTGGAAGAGGACGCAGCGCGAACACGCGCCGCAAGCGCGAATCGGAAGCGCTGCGAGAGGAGAAGAAGCGCGTGCTGCCGTTCCACCGCTTCATCGCCAAGCCCGACTGGCCGCTTGCGTTTGAGGAAATCGACATCCGCCGCGCCAAGAACCGGAAGCACCCGCGCAGGCGGCGCAATGCGCTCCAGAGCGCAAGCACCGACCAGGTCGGGAGTGCGTCGCAGCACTTCGCGAGCATCGTGAAGACGCCAGCGGTCATTCCCGACCGGCTCAAGGCGGACGATAAGCACGCGCTCATCCACACGCTCGTGGCGCCAGTGATCTTCGGCGAGTCGGCATTTCGAGATCAAGAGCACCAGCGATCGCAGTGGTGCGCACTTCGCGTCGTGCGTCACTGGATCGGTGAGCGCCGTCTCCTAACGCTTCGTGCGCTTCGCAGCTCGATCGTGGCCGACTGCATCGTCGAGATGCTGCTGTTCGACCACATGCAGCTGCAGGAGATGGATCTGGCGCCGGAGGTGGTGCGCGAGATCTCGGAGAGCGCGCCAAAGTGCCTCAACGAGCGGCAGGTGGTGCGGCAGAAGATCGAGAAGGCAAGTCGAGGATGTTGGCGGCGGTGGTGCGCGAGCAAGCCGTCTCGAGAGGCGGTCTTGCATTACTGAGATGCGGCTGCTTCTGTGCTGCTGCTGCAGGAATCGTGGAGCGAGTACAAGAACCTGCGGCTCCTGGAGGTCTCCAAGTCACGCTGGCCAGAAGCAAAGGTGCGTCGTGCCTGGTGTCTTAGTATGTGCAGTGCGTTGGTTCACTGGTGGCAGGGGAGCACGCTTGACGCCTTCCCCGCTCTCCTTCAACACGCGCTTTGCAGAAGCACTTGCGGCTGCTCTCGAACGGTTGCAGCATCATGCTTGCGGGTCGGCAAGCAGACACGCGCGAAGACACGAGCTGAGCGAAGCTAGCGAGCGTCTGCGAGCGAGAAGCAGGCAGCAGGGGCAGCAAGAGCAGCTTGCGACCAGCTGAACGTCCAGCGACGTCCAGCGAAAATGAGTCCAGATCCGGTCACCAGCGTGACTTCGCACTGTCCACTTGTGCCGCCAAGTTGAAGTCGACATGGCTTCACTTCAGCCTTCGCCAAGCACCGCGCGCGGTGCGCTCTCGGCGCAGCACTCGAGCAAGTAGCAGCGGCGGCGGATGCCTGTCGGTGGCGGCGCTGCTGATGGCGGTGGTGCCATGGGTGAAAGGCGTTGTGGGTTTTTGGGTGAGAACACAGGCCGCGTGAAGGCAGGGGGAGGCTGACTGTTTGGCCGAATCGACTCGGGTCGCCTTGGTCGGACAGCCACCCAAAGAAACACGGCAGGGGCCCGCACGCATCAAAATATTGCCGTGAGGTCCAGGATCCTCGCGTGGTGGTGGGACGGCGCTCGCTCAATTCGTTACCTGCCATGGCAGCAGCAGCGCCAGCAGCAGCACGGTAGACTCGGTCTCGCCTGCGATCGTTTGAGTCGCAGCGCGAGAGATCAAACTGGCCTCCTCCAGCTCCCGTCGCGAACTGAGCGTCAAGCGAAGCGAAGGTGCGTCTTGTCGAATCGCCGCGACGAGAGTGTCGATGAGCGAGAGAGCGCTCGAGCGAGCGCAGACAGTCAGCAGGCAGGTAGGCGCTGTCTTCCCTCCCGGCTCTGTGTGGTTGTCTGGTCGTATGTGAGACTCTGATTACGCCACATTACTGTACCTAAATATTCCCGTGGTTTACTGCATGAATTACGACTCCGTTTTAGATGGACTTCTCGAGCTTACATATAGCCAATTACCGTTTCCACCTACCGTTTACCTCAGCGAATCCGACGAATTACGCTCCGGCCATTCCGTAAACTACGCCTATTCCAGACGCGGTTGCGACACGTTTGTCCATCAGTCCGGGGATGTATGAGTGGCCCCAGCACCATCAGCTGCAGCGCTCGCCCCAGCGCCGACCGCGCTGCGCATGGCGGGCTGGCCCAGTCCGTCGACGGCAGCGACCTCGTCCACGTCACAGCCGCTTCCGCCCCTGCGCCACCGTCGCCGCTGCCTCCTCCTCTCGCCGACATGCCTGCGCCGCGCGCGCACTTGTACTCGACGGCCACGAGCATCGCGGACGACGCCGTGGCGCCCGACGGCTCGCTCGTGCACAAGTTCGACCTGAGCCGCTACAAGGACGGCCGCTACACTCTCGTGCCGGCGTCCGCGACCGACCAGATCCGCTACGTCGGCCGCGTGCTGCACCACGGGCCGGCCGCCAAGCGCCGCTCCAAGGTCAACACCGTGCAGTTCGACTGGCCCGCCGTCACCTTCGAGATCGCCGTGTGCGGCACCACGACCGTCGCGATCCGGCTCAAAGGAGATGGTGCGTCCTGCTGCTGCTGTTGTGTGCTGGGGCCGTCAGTGCGTTCGCGTTCGTTGGTCGACAGCTGCGAGGGACGCTGGTGGTCAGCAGCCCTCGACGACCAGCGGCGGCCACTCTCCGGCCTCCTCCGTGTAGACGAGCGTGCCTGACTCACGCGATTGCTTGTCCTTCGATGGTCGAGCAGGCAACTACTTCAACGTGTTCGTCAACGGCGCGTTCCGCTGCATCCTCAAGGCGTCGCTCAACGCCACGTGCTGCGAAGGTGCGCGCTGCAGTCGCCACCCCCGTCTCACGGATCTTGTCCGCCGCTGACGAACTTCTCTCCCTCTTGTGCTCTGGCTCGGTGGGGACGCCAGTCGCGACGGATCTGGACCCCGACCGCGAGTACACGGTGACAGTCATGAAGCGCACGGAGCCGCAGATGCGCGGCGCGCTCTCAACGTTCAAGGTACCGTCTCGCTGGAGGTCGTCGTTCGGGTCGCCGTCACGGGTCTGACCAGCGTCCACGCTGCTCGCAGGTGTGCACGTTCTACGGCTTCATCGTCGAGTCGAACGCCGAGGTGCTGCCGTGCAGGCCCGCGCAAGCCCGCAAGATCGAGTTCATCGGCGACTCGGTCACGAGCGCGTTCGGGAACGAGGGCAAGGCCACGAGCTCCAAGAGCCGCTTCGGCATCAAGGGCCGGATGGAGAACGTCTACAACGGCTACGCGTGCGTCCTCGCGCGCATGTTTGACGCCGAGGCGCACGTGCTCGCGTGGACCGGCAAGGGCGTGCACAGCAACGCCGGCGACTGGGGGCCCAACCTGCCGATGTTGTGGAAGAACACGATCGCGTCCCGCGAAGGCGAGTGGGACCTGGCGAGCTGGACGCCCGACGTCGTCGTCGTCAACCTCGGCGCGAACGACCTCTTCCCGCCGGCGTCGCTCGAGACCGAGATCGTCAGCGCCTACGCGCTGTTCCTTGCGGAAGTTCGCCAGCGTACGGACGCGTGTGTGTGTGTATGCGTGTGTGGAAGCTCGTGTGCTGACTTGTCACTTGGCACTTCTCGGTGTCGTGCGCCCAGATCGGCCACACGCGCACATCTTTTGCGTCGCGTACGACGAGAGCTGCATGAGCGCTGAGGACTCGGAGACGAACCGCAGCCTCGTGGCGCTGCAGCTGCAGGAGATCGTCAAAGTCGCCATGTCGACCGTCGGGAAGCACGACTCGCGGATGCACTACGCGTACATCAAGGTGCGCTCCGGCTGCGACGGTCGTTCCTGGTGGAGAGTGGCCGCGAGCTCTGACAGCCTCTCATTCGCGTCCCAAAAGGTCGACGGCGGGCTCGAAGAGAGCGACTACGCCACGCTGCGGCACTTCGCTGTGAGCGGCCACGTGAAGATCGCGCGGCTGCTCGCGGACGAGATCTCGCGGCACGTGAGCTGGCGCACGGTGGCGCCGCCGCTGACGATGCCGTACCCGCAGGAGAAGAGCCAGATCCTCATGCCGAAGGACTCGTCGAGCTGCACGATCTCATAGTTCGCCTGCAGGCGATATTTATGAGGGTCTGCCACGCTATTCAAATTGCCTAGTTTACGTGCAAGAACACTAAACTTGAGGGGTTTGATGCGGCATCACGCCTGATGTGAAGTGCTTGCACACGAAAGCTCGCGCATCACGCGAGTGAGCCAACTCGCGAATCATTCGCGGACTCGACGCCAAGCGCACACATCTCCTCCGTCTCTTCCTTCCTTCCTCCCACCTCCTCCGCGATGGCCGACAAGCTGCGCGAGCTGCGTGCGCTGCTGAGCCGCTCGAACGTGCAGCTGCTCTCGCTGCGCAACAACCTGAGCGCCAAGGACGCCGGCGCCGCCGCGGAGCTGCTCACGGGCCAAGCGCTGCAGGCGTTCGTCGTGGACACCGCCGACGCGCACCAGAGCGAGTACGTGAGCGCCGCGAACAAGCGCCGCGAGTTCATCAGCAGCTTCACGGGCTCCAGCGGCACGGGTGCGTTGGCCGGCGCTGCGTTACGCTTGCGTGAGGCGCGAGCGGCTGACACGCGATGGATGCCCCGTTAGCGCTGGTGACGCCGGACAAGGCGCTGCTGTGGACCGATGGACGCTACTTCCTGCAGGCCGAGCAGGAGCTCAGCGCCGAGTGGACGCTGATGAAGGCGGAGGAGCCGGGCGTCCCCACCATTGAGGTAGAGAGAGACAGAACGGAGAGAGCAGGTCTCGAGCATCGGAGACTGATCGCGTGACGTGGTTCTGCTAGCAATGGGCGGCGAAGCACCTGGACGGCGAAGGCGGCGTGTTCGCGATCGACCCGTTCCTGACGTCCGTGGCTGCGGCTCGGTACGTCTCCGGATGAGTGGGACACAGGGGGTCGGAGGCTCAGCTGACAACCTGGAACACCTCGGCGCAGGAACCTCGCGAACGCGCTCAAGGAGACGAAGGTGGAGCTCGCGGCGCTGCACGAGAGCGCGAACCTCGTCGACCTGGTCTGGCCGAGCCGCCCGCGCTCGGACAAGTCGCACGTCAAGTTCCTCTCGGACAAGTACACGGGCCGCTCGGTGGCCGACAAGCTCGGCGATGTGCGCGCTGCCGTGAAGGACAAGGGTGCCGACGCGATCGTGCTCACGGCGCTGGACGACATCGCGTGGCTCTTCAACATCCGCGGCAGCGACGTCGAGTTCAACCCCGTCGTGTGCGTCGCTTGTGTGCGTCTGTCGCTCAGGTCACCCGCTCTTCTAACGCGTGTGCTGCTGCTCGTCTCCCAGCGTCTCGTACGCGATCGTCACGCAGGAGTCCGCGACGCTCTTCCTCGACGCCGCGAACCAGGACGAGGTCGCGCGCCACCTGGCGGCGAGCGCCGTGGCGTGCAAGCCGTACGCAGACGTGCTTGAGGAGCTCGCCGCGTTCGCCACCGCGCACAAGCACGAGAAGGTCCTCGTGGACCCGGTGCAGTGCAACGTCGCCGTGTTCCTCGCGATCCCGCCGGCGATGCGCAAGGAGGAGACGTCGGTCGTGATGGCGCAGAAGGCGATCAAGAACGCCGTCGAGATCGAGGGCATGCGCCAGGCGCACATCCGCGACGGCGCGGCGCTCACCAAGTACTTCAGCTGGCTCGAGAGCGAAGCAGCGAGCGGCCGCCTCGGCGAGTGGGACGAAGTGCAGGCCGCCGACAAGCAGCAGCAGTTCCGCGAGCAGGTGGAGGGCTTCGTGTCGCTGAGCTTCGACACGATCTCCTCGATCGGCGCGAACGGCGCCATCATCCACTACAAGCCCAAGCGCGACGCGTGCCCCAAGCTCTCGACCGCGGCCATCTACCTCAACGACTCGGGCGCGCAGTACCTGGACGGCACGACCGACGTGACGCGGACGCTGCACTTCGGCGAGCCGACGGCGTACGAGAAGGCGTGCTACACGCACGTGCTCAAGGGCCACATCGCGCTGGCGAGCGCCGTCTTCCCGGACAAGATCGAGGGCGTGAAGCTCGACGCGTTCGCGCGCGGCCCGATCTGGAAGGCCGGGCTCGACTACCGCCACGGCACGGGCCACGGCGTCGGCGCGTTCCTGAACGTGCACGAGAAGGGCGTGGTGCGTTGCCGGATCCGACTTGGTTCGTCGCTTGGGCCGTTCGGAGCTGACGACGACGCCTGCATCTCTCTCTCTCTCTCTCTCTCTCTCTCTCTCTCTCAGCTCATGTCGTTCCGCCTGAACCCGAACGGACTGCTCATCCAGGACGGCATGATCCTGAGCAACGAGCCCGGGTACTACGAGAACGGCAATTTTGGCATCCGCATCGAGAGCTTGATGGTCGCCAAGAAGGTTCGCGCTCTCTGCTTGTAGTGCGTACGCGCGTTCGTCGACTGACTGACTGACGGACTGACTGACTGGCGACGCGCAGGCGACGCACATCAAGAGCCCGCTGAAGAAGGACTTCTGCGAGTTCGAGACGATCACCATGGCGCCGATCCAGCAGAAGCTCATCGACACGAGTCTGCTCACGGCGGACGAGGCGGCGTGGCTCAACGCGTACCACCAGCAGGTGCGCGAGAAGCTCACGCCGCTCCTGGAGAGCGACGCGCAGGCGCACGCGTACCTTGTGCGCGAGACGCAGCCGCTGACGCTCTAGCTCGAGTCCGCGGCACCCGCAATGCGACGAACAGCGCGTTCTTCTGCGTCACCACTTGTCCTCCTCCTCCTCGTGCGGCTCTCCATCTCGCTCGCGGCGAGCGGCGCGGTCGTCGGGGGACGGGCTGCGAGACGCGCGGTGCGCTCGCGCGACCACCTTCGCGCGCCGCTCCTCGCGCTCGTGCGCCCGCTCGATCTGGTGCTGGACGCGCGTCTCCGTGGCCAGCAGGCGCAGCTGCTCGCGCGCTCGGCGCTCGTCCTCGCGCTTCTTCCGCTCGGCCACTTGGTGCGGCGTGGCGCCCGCGAGCGCCTGCGCCAGGTAGTCGAGCTGGTGCTGGTACCCGGCGAGCTCGCGCTCGATCTCGTGCTGCTTGGCGTCCAAGTCGCGCTGGGAGAGCGGCTGCAGCGTTGGATCTGCTCGCGGAGCCTCTTGTGGGCCTTCAGGCGCTGCTGGTGCTGCTGGAGGCGGAGGCGCCGGCGGCTCTGGCGACTGCTGCGGATGCGCTCGCGTCGGCGGTTGGGACACCATGAGCTGGGGCTGCGCTGCGTGCGGCTCTGGCGGGCGAGGCACCGCTAGGAAGTTGCTAATGACCGGCGTCTGCTGCTTGTGACATGGCCGCAGCTGCTCGACTGCGTGTGGCAGTGGAGGCGGAGCGGCAGCTCCCATCGAACTGCTGTCTGCGGTCGTCGGCGCGAACGCGAACGACGGATACAGCGGCGGCCCGGACCCGCATGCCCTCGCGCTCGCGAGCGGCGGGTGCGGTGCTGGCGCCGCGTACAGCAGATCCTGAGACGAGAACGTCGGCGGAGCTGCTGCTGTTGCTGCTGGAAGCGGAGCACGAAGACTCGGGTACGCTAAGGGCGGCGGCTGCGCTGCGAAGCTCGGATACGCCGGCGAGGACGGCGCATAGCGCGCAGGCTCGGGCGCTGGCGGCAGCGCTACAGCGTCGAACTCGTCGATAAGCGCGGCCTCGTAGGCTTCTTCGTCGTCGTCCATGTGGGTACGTGTTTCTCCAACTTGTGGCAATGCAAACACACATAGTGAATAAAACGAGGTCTAACGGCGACGAGATCGGCTGCGGCTCCGGGATCTGCTCCGACTGCGGCGGCGATGGCGGCGGCTGTCGGGCGAGCGGCTCCGGCTTCTGCGGCTCCGATCGGAGCTGCGGCCGCGAGGTCGGCGGCGGCGCCTGCGGTCTCGACTCGGGCTGCGCGAGCGACTGCGACTCGGCGCTCGGCGCTCGCGATGGCGACGCGGAAACTCCGTCGTCGTCGTCGAGGAGGACGCAGCTGCTGCTGCGCAAGGCTCGTCGCAGCTGCTGCTGACAGGCGCCGGAGACTTCGGTACCGAACTCTTCGTGGCTTCGACTGACGTCGGCTGTAAGGGGGCGACCGAAGACGCGCTTCCTCCACCCACAGTCTCCGGCCCATCCGGCGACGCCGAGCGGACTTTGTCGCCTGCGTCTGGCGCGTCATCCTGTGCCGTCGCCTCCCCCGCGTCTTCATCGTCGTCGTCGTCATCGCACTCGCTGTCGTCCGCGAACGGGTTCGTCTCCGTGAGCGGCTCGAGCCACAGCACCTTCTCCTCGGCCGCGTAGAGCTCCATGATCGCGACGCTCGTCTCGTACAACTCGCGGCGCTCGACGCCCAAGAGCGCGTACCAGTGCGGGTCGTCCGGGAGCTTCACCTGCAGCACGCGCGCGGCCAGGAAGATCGCGGCGCACGCGATCACCTCGGCGCGCCGGCGCACGCACAGGTCCGAGCGCAGACTGTCGTTGACGTAGCCCCAGGCGCGCTGCGCGAGCGCGTCGCTGCCGCCGACCACCTTGACGTAGTACAGGATGAACTTGTGCGGGTGCTCGGTCACCGTGTAGACGCTGAAGCCCAGGTCGATGAGCAGCTGGCGCTCGGCGCGCACCAGCCACTCGCGCCAGCGCGCGTACGTGGCGCCGTCGGGGTCGAGCGTCTGCTGCGCCGCGCGCGTGCGCTGCCACTTGCGGCGCCGGTAGAGCGCGTAGAAGACCGCGAGCAGCTCTCGCGCGCGCCGCGGACGCTCCTCGCTCTTGGCGGCCAGAAAAAGGCTCGCGGCCGCCATGCGGAAGGCGTCGAAGTCGCGCAGCGAGCGCCGCCAGAAGAAGCGCTGCAGCAGCGTCTGCGCCGTGGCCGCCACCGTCTGCGGCAGTCGCAGCAGCGCACTCGCCTCCTGCACCAGCTCGCAGCCGAAGAAGCGGTGCGCGCGCTCCGCAGCGGTGCTCACCCCGTCCGCCTGCGACGGCGAGCGCGCGAGCACCGCGGCGGGCAGCACCACGTGCACGCGCACCGGCTCGGCGTCGATGCTCGCCATTCCCGAGTTGTGTTGCGGCATACAAACGCCGTGATATATGCGCTCATCTCGATAACCGACTTAAGTGGAACAATTGCGCAAAATGATGAAAGTAGTATGCTAAAAGAGAAAAATTACGATACCGACCGGTACTTGGCTCGAAATCAGGCGCCGAGCTTGCGAACGCCCTCGCTGATCTGCGCCTCGATACGCGAGACCGAGTCCTTCAGGTCGCGTAGCTCCTGCACGACTGCGCTGTCGTAGCCACTCAGCTGCGGGACGTTCTTGGCGTCAGACTGTGCTGGCTTGTCGTCGCCAGGGTAGTAGCCGCGGCGGAACATGAGCTGGTCGCGGCGGCTCAGGATCGCTTTGCGGACGGCGGTGGCGTCGCGCGGAGCAAGCAGATAGGCTTCCGGCATGTGGCCGACTCCCACGCCTGCGGTCTGGATCTCCACGGCCGTGGCACCAAAGTGGCGCTGCACAATGTTCTCCTGGACATTGACATCCTGGACGCGGTCGAGCGGGATGAAGCGCGTCGAGCGGTTGAGCCAGCCGGACTTGACGACCACGCGGTTGTCCGTCACGACGCACTGCTGCGAGTTCACCTCCTTGCGCACGACCTTGTCGATGCACGGGAAGCAGAAGAGCGCGAGTCCTCCAGTGACGACTGCGCTCACGGTCGTCACGAGGCAGCACGCGTAGTTGTAGCCCGTCTCGTAGTCGAACTCGACGTGGAAAGCGTCCGGGTCGCTCATGAGCGAGTCCTCCTCAGTAGGAACAGGTTGGTCTTGCTGTTGCTGTTGCGGCTGCTGCGCGGGTGATGGCGGCTGCGGGAACGCAGGGTAGAGCACTGGCGTGGCAGCAGGCGGAGCTTGGTAGACCACCGATCCCGGCGCCTGGTAGACGGCGGCCTGCGGGTCGGAGGAAGTCTGCATCGCTTCTGGTTGGGGCTGTTGGGTGCTTGGCAAATGGTAGAGTGCAGAGCGTCGAGCAAGCGCTGCTGCTGCCTTGCTGCTTGTGATCATCATTCCGAGAGAACTGAAGCCATCTATCTCCTCAAAGAAACGAAATGGATACTGGTATGTACTCTCTTCACTCGCGCGGGCGATGGCTCGACAGAAGCAATCATTCGGAGGGCTGCAGCGTATCTGGTTGCGTCGCGTCGGCTGCCTGGGCACCCAGATCGAGAAGGCGGAAGCAATCATTCGCTCTCGTGTTCTCACGACAGAATGAACTCGATCGAGCTCCGCCCGCCTCCGCCCTCGCAGGCTGGCGCCGCGTCGACAGCATCGTCATCGGCGTCGAGCGCTGGCAGCAGCGGACTGTGTGCTGCTTCTCGCCCTATGCAGTCGACCACTGACGCGGCGTCTGTCCCGGGGATCATGCTCGCGGTGTTGATCTGCGCGGTCGCCATCATAGTGATCGCGTCGCGCGGGCTCGACGCGAGGAGAACGTTCAGCCCCTGGAACACGTCGGCGTGCGCGAAGTACCGCACAATTCGGCCCGAGCGATCGAAGAACAGGAGCGTCTCGGTCGGAACGCGGATCTTGCGGCCCAGCATGCGGCCCACGAGCGCTTCATTGGCTCGGATATGCGGGAACACGACGTCGATCGTGGCCATCGAGACATACCCATTGAACTCACCGACGCACTTGACGATCGTGAACTCCGGGTCGCTCGCGATCACCGCCATGGACGAGTTGGTGAACGAGCGCATGTTGAAGATCCTGGTGTATCGCTCCCACTGCTCGAAGAGCGAGTCGCGACCGGACGCCGTCGCGCTCATCTCCACTCGCTCGTGCGTGTGCGCGACCAGGAAGTTGCGCTCGTCCGGTCTCCAGACCGGGTGGCCGTGCGCGTAGATCCGGAAGAACTGGTCCACCGTCCGCATGGCCGCGCCGTCAAAGTTGCTCCTCGACAGGAGCAGCCGCGAGGCGCGCACCCGGCGCTGCATCGCGTACTGCTGAACCTGCTGCTTGAGATCGTTCACGTCTAGCGTGAGGTTGTAGATGCGCGAGTTGTCGGCCTCCTTCTCGAGCCAGCGCTGCATCTGCTGCGGGCTCAACTTGCGCGTGCGCTTGCGCGGCTGCTGGAAGTCTGCGGCCGCGCGCGTCTCGACCGTCACCGCCGCCTTCTTTCTCGGCGGCTTCAGGGCCGTGCTCTGCATGCTCCTCTTCGCCCCCGCGCTTCGGTGCTCGGGCCGGTGAGTACTGCAGTCCACCGCCACGTTCATGTCACCTTCGTCATCGATGTAGATGTTCCAGTTTTTGGAAATGTAGCGCGAAGGTTACTCTTAGGTTGTTCACTTCTTTGGCACCAAATAGAGCCACCTTCGCGCGACAACAATTTCTGTCACCTCCAGCTTGGGAGGAACTGAAGCAGATGAACTCGAAGCTCGACGAGAAGGACATCAGTATCTTTGCAAGACGCGATACAGCTGCCGTGTCACACACTTCACGGCTCAAGAACGAGCTTCTCCATGATCAGACCCGCAGACGCTCCGAGCACCAGTCCAAGGTTGAGAAAGAAGCTCGTGAACGGCCCCGCGAGCTGCTGCTCGTCTGGATGCACGCTCTCGTTCACGAAGATGATCGCAAGAGTGCCGACGTAGCCGTTTGTGTGCCCCAGGATCGCCACGAACACCACGGACCACCAGTCGCTCGTGAGCCAGTAACCCTTGACGATCCCGACGATGATCGGGATGAGCAGCGTGCGCGCGGCCACGGCGACCCAGAGGTTGCGCGGCGTGAGCCCGAAGCGGTAGCGCACCATGAAGCGGCCGACGCAGTCCCAAACGGAGAAGACCGTGAGGAGAATGAGCGACCACCAGCCGCTCTCTTGCAGCGACGGGAAGCTGAACGTCTTGATCTCCGTCACGAGCGGCGGCCAGAGCGCCAGACTGCACACGAACACGAGCGTGATCTGCACCTGCAAGTGCGCCACCTTGCGCAGCACAGTCCACTTCGTCGGGGGCGTGCCGTCCACGGTGCTGTCGTCGCTTTGCACGGGCGACGCGACCACAGCCACCGACTTCTCCGCGAGCAAGCGCGTCGTCTCCGTGAGCTCCACGCCGCCGTCGAGCTTCGCGAGCACAAACTTCTTCGTGATCTGCATCTGCATCACCTTGAAGTACGCGAGGATGCAGAGCGCGATCGTGAGCGCGCCAGTGTAGAAGTAGATGAGCGTCGAGAGCACGAGCTGGTCTGCGGGGAAGACGAGCTTGGTTACGTCGCGGTAGATGCTGCCGATGAGCGTGCTGAGCCCGACGCCGAGCTGGAAGCTCTCCTGCACGCGCAGCGGGTACTGCGACACGAGCGCGATCGTGGAGCTGTCGATGAGCGCAGTCGCGACTGCAGCGACCGCCGTGCCGCCGAGCACCGCGGCGGCGTTCGCGCTCTCGGAGCTCAGGAAGAAGTACGACGTCGGGATGAACGCGAGCACCACGAGCTGGCCGACGAAGCCGCCGACGATGCGGCCAGTGTACCACGGCCTGCCGAGCAGCGCGACCACGAGCGCCAGCACCGCCAGGTTCGTGTACATGAACGTGGATGTGAGCGCGAACTCGATGTTGCGGTCCGGGAAGAGCGCCTTCCAGTAGTCCACGGGCTGCGTGAGCGCCGAGAACGGGAAGAGGTACCCGACGCCCACGAGCGCGAAGAGTGCGCTCGCTACGCGCTCCTCTCTCGCGAGCCGTGCGCTCGCAGCGCTGCCGGTCTCGAGCGAGGGCGACGCGCCGTCGTCGTAGCGGAGCGCCGCGCGTGGCAGCGGCGAGAGCATTGCGGCCTTCAGAATAAGTGACGACCACTGCATTTACAAAACAAGGTGGAGATTAGAATTTAGAACCAGACACAAAATGAGTTTCTTTTGAGAACTTCCCCACCGCGTTATGTAGAAACGATGTGCTCAGCCAGTCGTGTTTTGCCAAGCTTCACTCACATCAACTCGGCTCGACCTGCGTCTGCATCGCCGACTGTGCATCGTGCACTCCTGTCGATGCAGCACCTGCCATCGGCTTCGTGACCGAGCCGAAGCGCCTTGACGCGCGCACTTTCGCCGACAGGAGGTAGTTTTCGTACACCACGGCACCGTTGAGCACCAGGAGCACGTCGCGGTCGAGAAAGAGTGCGCGCCAGAGCAGCCGCGCGAACAGCGCGACGGTCGTCGCGTAGCAGTTGAAGAACACGGACGCCAGCTTGATCTGGATCCTGTAGTCTCTCGAGAGGCTGCCTTCCCACACGACCCGGTTGTACGCTTCGACGGACCCGACCTCCGTGAACATCACTAGGTGGAACAGCATGAGACTCGCGACACCGAGAATCAGGAGCGCTGCAACCGCGAAGCGCCTCGTGATTCCGAGTTTGCGCTTCGTCACCGGCGGCAGCGCGTCGAGGCACATGAACCAGTGAGCCCAGATCCAGGACGTCGCTACCGCCATCGAGTTGTCAGGTGTCCACTCCAAGAAAGCACACGCGCACATGTGGAGGCCGGTAGTCTGGAGCGACAGGAAGAGGAAGTCGAAGGACGTTGCGAGCGCCACCAGCAGCGTGCGCTGGTAGTGCAGCATGCACACACCGCAGTAGACAACCGACAGCCCGAAGCCCGCGAAGTGCAGTGCTTGCTCGAGAGCCGAGTGCGTCCGACTTGGCTTCAAGTTGAAGATGACCGAGCCGGCGAAGACCAGGAGCGGCATCAGTCCAAACCAAGCGAACGCCTTCGCGCCGTCAAAGCGTGTGGAACGGCACCAGCATACAGACAGCTTCACAAGCGTCGACCTCCGCAGAACCGTGTCGCGTGCATCGATCTCTCCGATCTGCTTCACGTACGTGAGCGGCTTGAGATACTCGGGAGTGTGCGCACCGAGCCATTGCGATCGTTGCCGCGGTACCGAGGCGACCGTGTAGAACTGGAGATCCGTCATGTACATGGCGCACTCGATCACCGTCTTGTACGAGCCTTTCGAGATGATGCCTCGCCGCCGATACACGTTGCGGCCAAGGCTGGCGATGACCGTGAACAGTCCGCTGGTCACGAACGATGCCGCCGAAAGCTCGTGGTGTCGGTACTGGATGAGCGGGAAGTCGTGCATGTCGTCAATGATCGCCAGCGAGATTGCAACCCACGCGAAGCAGTAGATCACGGTGGCGACGACGCTGAAGATTAGCCACGACCGCACTCTCCGGATGCTCGCGTCGACCAAGAAGTTCGCCTCGATGCCCAGGATGGTCGCGCCAACAGCGACGCCGCGAGAGTCTCCGAGCATTGTCCCGAACACAACGAAGACCGAGATGCTCAAGAACGTGGAGAACCAGAAGTCGTAGGTTCGCACCAGCAAAGCCACCACGTCGGAGCGCAAGCTGAAGACGGAGGTGAGAGAAACAGGGATCCAGAAGAGCAGCACGAGCGGCCCGGCGACGCGTCCGACGCACATCGGCGCCACGAGCAGCGTGAGAAGGAATACGTTTGCTGCGACCGCAGCCGTCTTGGTCGCTCTCCGGTAGCTGATGACGCGGTTGACGAATTTCAGCAGCCGAGGGCCGAGGAAGCGCGACTTGAGCGACAGCGAGAGATCGAGCACCGGGAGGTCGTGCGGCGGCTGGAGCACGTGCATCCACTGCGAGTCATCTGGTGGCGGCGACGACGGCGCGATGCTGGTCAGCGCCATTGAGTGATTGAAATAGTGTTCATCGCACCAGAATCGGCTCAGCATCGAACTTAGTCGCATCAAGGGCAACAAGTGCCCCATTTCAACCAAGAGCGCGTCATGACGCTGCGCATGCGCAACCAGTTCGTCGTCTCCGCGCGCGCAGCCGGCGGCGAGCGGCGCCACGCGCTCGCGCTCTTCGTGCACGTTCGGGAGCAGGACGTTGCCTTCTTCAACCGCAGCGACGACGACGCCGACGGTGGCGAGTCGAAGGGCGAGAGCGTCAGCTACGTCGAGGTACATGGCATACGCCGCATGTGGTCGCCGCACATTGGTCTCACTAGTCGCTGCTCTCCCCACAGCACGTGCTGGAGCTGCTGGACAGCGACGCCGACTTTGAGGCCCTCGTGCGCGATCTCGACGCGCTGCGACCTTCGGGTGGTGACCCGGCGAAGAGCAGCAAGAGCGCGGCGGCAGCAAAGCACGCGGCGTCGGCGCTCGTGCAGCTGCAGTGGCGCGCGGTGGTGGAGCCGAGCCACCACAGCGTCGGGAACGTGCTGGAGACGACGCGGAGAGCGCGGAGCGAGTGCTTTAGGTCACCCGAGCAGCAGACGAAGAAGAGCGCGGCGGGCAAGCAGCAGCGGAACGCGTCCGAGAGCGAGGAGGAGGAGGTGTACGCCGGCGGCATGTTCGCGCCGCTGCCGCTGCGGCGTCTGGCGGTCGAAGTGTGGCTCTACCCGCCGCAGGTGGCGCTCCCGAGCACGGGCGACCGGCTCCCGAGCGACGACCGCAGCGTCACCGACTTTTTCGTCCACGTCGACGGGGACGACGGTGGTGCTGCAGCATGAAGAGATATGATATGTGTTCCGTTCGCAAAACACGGTGAACACGTCGAGGCAGTCGCTGTTGTTTGCAATGCAATTCAACCTGGTTTTTCGAATCTCGTTGGATGCGGCCCTGCATTTCATCACTATCAACATTTTCCCTTTGATTGTCGTGTGCTCGTCAAGACTACAGACATGCATCCTTCAAACCTTCACTTTTCTTCGCACGAGCGCACCCACAAGCGCACGAACACAGGTAGCAGGTAGCAGCGGGCGTTCGCATGGGCTGCGCGCCGAGCACGCCGAGCGCCACGGGAGCAGCCGCCAGCGAGTTCAACCGCGCGATTCCGGACCAGTTCGAGACCTTCGGTGCGTCCGCCAGTCGCAAGCGGGTCGATGAGCAACGTGCACGGACTGACGGACTGGCGTTACGGACGGACAGAGGAGCTGCAGGAGGCGCTGAGGTCTGTCGGCCGTCGAAAACTTCCAGCAAACCGCGCGTGCAGTGACGCAAATTCTTGCGTGGTGCAGGCGGCAAGGGCTCGAGTCCTCCAGCCTCATTGTCGGCGTACGTGTTGCGTGGCTCGAAGGACTTCGAGCTCCTCTTGCTCGACGAACCATTGCTCACTCTCCATGCCGATGCGGTGATTGATCCGACACAGATCGACTATACAAAGTCCAACACGGTGCGTCACTTGCTCGTATCGCTGCAGACTCGTGCCGCTGTTGTAGCTGCAGCAGCAGCGGCGAGTGCTCACGATCCGTCCTCCTCGTCCACTGCAGTGGACCGGCAAGGTCTCGTTCGCCGGGAAGTGCCTCCACGACATCGACCCGTCCAAGTTCGTTGCGAACCCGTACCAGGTTCGTGGACCGCTGTGTTCAACCCAACTCGTTCGTGCCGAGTTGATGGAGGCAACGACGACTGCGAGCTGACGCGTTGGGTCTCCACAGAGCGTGATCTCAATCATCGGCCGGACGCTGGAGCCGTTCGACGACGACAACTTGATCCCGGCTTTCGGGTTCGGCGACGCCACCACGGGCGACAAGGCCGTCTTTCCGCTGCTGCCGCAGGGCAAACCCTGCAAGGGGTTCGACGAAGTGCTCCAGCGCTACGACGAGGTCACGCCGGGCGTCGCGCTTGCAGGTCCGACGAACTTCGCGCCGATCATTTACGAAGCCATCCGGCAGGTCAAAGCCACGAACTCGTACCACATCCTCGTGATCATCGCAGGTGTGTGCGCAGCTCTCGGATTTTGCTTACTGAGTTCGTTGGCACAGAGCGCGTTCTCACACGCCGTTCCGACTGTATGCGCGCGCTCCAGACGGCCAGGTCACGAACGAGAAGGAGACGGCACAGGCGATTGTCGAAGCCTCGAAATATGCACTCTGTACGTCTTGACTGGTTGGCTGGGATGGGGGGAACGCTAGCATCGAATGTCGTTCTCCACTCCGATGCGTTGTCACTGACACCCATGGCGCTATGAAACGCGCAGCGATCATTGTGGTGGGCGTTGGCGATGGACCCTGGGTGCGTTCACGATGCATACCGCGATCCAACAAGACACACCTCCAAGGAGAAGTCAACGTGACTGACTGAACTGCTTGATACGCCTCGCACAGGAACTCATGGAGCACTACGACGACGCGCTGCCGGCGCGCAAGTTTGACAACTTCCAGTTCGTGGACTTTAACCGCGTGATGAAGCTCAACCAGTCGAAGCCGGATGTCGGTTTTGCCACCGCAGCACTCATGGAGATCCCAGGTTTGGGAGAACTTGTTTGTTCTCGTCTCTCTCTCCTTAATGTCGACACGCAAAGGCTGACTTGTGCTGTTCCCATGTCGACCGTATCACAGAACAGTTCAAGATCATCCGCAAGCTCAAGTACCTGGACTAGTCGTCTTGACCGACCGCCTCCTACGAACTGACCTCCGGCACTGCGTACAACACAACATCGCTTTCTCTTTGATACTACAATCTCGTGTGCCTCATTCCGAG
>JAASGM010000422.1:0-20482 GCA_023334215.1 Globisporangium cystogenes | reverse complement strand
GCCTCCGTTCCTCTCATTAAACACCAAGTACATGCCGAACTTGTCCATCACAGACACAAACACCCGCCCACTCGTGTCATTCGCAACGCACTCAAACACATACGCACGCTCTACCTCTTCTGCTCTCAGACACTTGTCAAATACCTTCACTGCCGTAGCTCGAGCGCGCTGTGTGTTTGCCGCCTGCAGGGCGTCGAAACCCATCGCAGTCGGAAACAGAGCAGATATGCAAGTGATATGTGTTTGATAGGCTCTTTGTGGACATACAAATATTTCCAACTCGATTCGGACCCGATACGTCGGAATCACTGGTTCTCGCTACACACCTACCCCTTATCGCTCTAATTGGTTAAAATAGGGCAAAGGAAGTCAAATGATTGGTTGAAATGGCGATCTCAACACTGATTGGCTAGCATACATCATACAAACACCTAGTATGGTCCGATAAACGATGATATTCATCCATAATGCCTCACAGTGTAATTTTATAATAAACCAAATCAATATACCTACTTTCGTAACAAATGTCGGATGACCGTCGTATATTTTGAAAGCTCAGACTGTATATAATAATATAACATTCGTCGTGAGCTTGAAGACAAAACGTCCCAGAGCCACTCGGCGCTGCTCCTGCTGGAAGCGAGCTGCTGGCTGCGTGCGTGTGGTGCGTGTGCGTAGAGCCAGCGAAGCGAGCGTGTCTGCTACTCCTACGCCCGACCGACAGGCGCCGATGCTGCCGCGCAAACTGGCGCTCGGGTCGCCCACGGGCCGCGGGCGGCGCGCGGCGCCGGCGTCCGTGTCGCCGCCGCCCAAGGGCTCACCCGTGCACGGCGAGGGCAAGATCTCGCTGCGCGTGGACCAGCCGGTGGCCGGGTGCCAGGTGATGACGCACGCGTTCTTCCGCTCGGGCGACGGCGACATCGACGACAAGGACGTGGACCTGCAGTTCCACTGGTACCGCTCCTCCGAGCGCCGCGCGTGCGCCAACAGCGAGTGCCCGCGCCACGGCGACGGCAACGTGCTGCTGCTCGTCGCCAAGCTCGAGTGCGTCGTCTGCTGCCGCCTCGGCATCACGCGCGAGCACTCGAGCTTCTGCAGCCCCGACTGCTTCCGCCTCGCGTGGCACAAGCACAAGCAGCTGCACGCCGACCTGCGCGCGCTGCAGCCGGCGCCGGGCGACGACGTGCCCTGGAAGTCGCAGCTCTACCACCTCGACGCGCTCTGCCCGCCGCCCGCGGACCACTGGGTCGAGATCCACGAAGAGAAGTGCGTTGAAGACGTCCGAGACGTCCGAGACGTTCGGTGGTCATGCGAGGGGGGAGACTGTGAGCTGACGGGTGTGTGTGTGTGTGTGTGGCGGGCAGTCGGTCGTACCGGCCGACGGCGGAGGACGTCGGCCACGTCATCCGGGTCGAGTGCAGGGCGACGAAGCGAGTGGGCGGCGCGGTGCTCACTAAGACGGTGGACACGGGCATCGTGCTCCCGTGTGCGTCTGCAGTCTGCGAGAAAGAGTGGGAGGGAGGACGGAGGAGGACTCTGACGCTTGTGCTTCCGGTGCGCAGTCCCTCCGATGCCCCCTCGGCGCCAGATGCTCGCCAACATGCACGAGGAGCGGTCGGCCCCGCGGCTCCGGCAGATCGGGACGTTCCGCGTGCTCACGTACAACATCCTCGCTGAGATCTACGCGACGCGGCAGATGTACCCGTACTGCCCCGTGTGGGCGCTGAGCTGGTCGTTCCGCCGAGAGGTGCTGCGTCGCGAGCTCCAGTCGTACAACGCAGACATCATCTGCCTCCAGGTGCGTGTCTGACGATCGATGAGCTGGCTGGCGGCTCTCGTCGAAGCTCACGGCGATACGTTCGTTGACGGTGGGGAGCAGGAAGTGCAAGGCGACCACTACAAGAAGTTCTTCGTGTCGATGATGAGCGAACTCGGCTACGAGGGGTGGTACCTCAAGAAGACGCGGGAGTCCATGGGCCTCGAGGGCAAAGTGGACGGCTGCGCGCTGTTCTACAAGCGCAACAGGTGCGAGACTGGCAGGCTGATGCTGTTCGATCGGCTCGTCCTGACTGGTGCGTGCGTCGCCGCAGGTTCGTCATGAAGGAGCAGTACCCGATCGAGTTCAACGAGATGGTCAAGGACTTCCTGGACGGCGTCATGAACGAGTTCGACATGGCGTACCCGACTGCGCACATGTCTATCCGGGAGGTTCGTCGCTCTGTGCTGCGCTTCGGCTTCGGGCGATTGGAGAGTGCCGTCCAACACACCTTCTCACGTGCTGCGCTCTTCGACTGGTGATCCAGTCTTTCCAGGTGACGATCTCGAAGATGCGCCAGCGCCTGACACGCGACAACGTTGGGCAAATCGCGATTCTGGAAGCGGTGCCGGCCAGCAACGAAGTTGGTGCGTGTGGCCAACGGCGGTCACTTGCCTCGTCAGTTCTCTGCGTGCAACTGACCTCCACGTCTCGGTGCGTCGGCAGTTCGGAAGACGCAGTCGGGTCCGCTGCTCTGCATCTCGAACGTCCACATCTTCTCGAACCCGAAGTTTCCGGACGTGAAGCTGTGGCAGACGCACGCCTTGACCAAGCAGGTGCGGGAGACTGTCCCCATTGTGACTCGGGAGCTCCGTCGTGACGGCTGTGATACACTTGCACTCAGATTGAGCGCATCGCGCTGCCGCGCAACCTGCCGGTGATCCTGTGCGGCGACTTCAACAGCGAGCCGTCGAGCGCGGTGTACGAGTTCATGACGCGCAACCACGTTTCGGTGAACCACCCAGACCTGAGCCAGCACGCGAACGTCTACGCGTCGATGGACCTGGAGCACAGCATCGCGTTCGCGAGCGCGTACGCGTCCGTGTTCGGCGCCGAGCCAGAGTACACGAACTACACCGGTGAGTGAGCGCGTGCGTCGTGGGATCCAGTCGCGAGTGTCTGGAAGCCTGACGATCGCATTCTCCCTCTCGCGATGGCTCAGGGCACTGGACGGGCGTCGCGGACTACGTGTGGTACACGCCGGAGCAGCTCACGGCGTTTGCGGGGCTCAAGGTCCACCCGCCGGAGGTGCTCGAAGCGTACTCGAAGACGGCGCTGCCCAACTGCCAGTACACGTCGGACCACGTGCCGCTCTGTGTAGACTTCTGCTTCAAAGCGGGCTTTGTAAACAACGGCCGATACCAATAGACCACCCTGACGACGCTCGCGCGTGTTCGTTCACCTGGTGCTGGTGCTACAGCAAAATCTTCAGGCTCAGGTGCAGGAGATCGTCGAGCGCGATCGTCTCCGGGTACACCAGCCGCGCCGTCTGCTTGACAGTGTTCCCGTCCACCTCGTACACGAACACGCTCCGGAACCGCACGCGCGTGAGCCGGATGCCCAGGATCGCCACGAGGTCGTTGATGTCGGCCAGGAACCGGCCGTTCACGATCACGAACGCGCTCGTGTAGATCCCGTCGGCCGACGCGAACCGCATCCCCTTGATGTACACGTAGTTGTCGTAGGCGCTCACGACGCCGAAGCGCTCGCGCAGCGCCACGCCGGTCGCGAACTCGAACTGCGTGAGGTTCGATCGGTGCCCGTCGCCTTCCTTCATCGAGTTGAGGCTGCTGCGATGCGCCGCGACGATGTTCGGGTACTTCCATCGATACAGCTTGCAGCACGCGACGTGCGCGACGATGAAGACGAGCGTGCTGAAGACTGGGAAGAGCGCCGAGAGCACGACGGCGGCGTCGGGCATCGGCAACGGCTTGCTGTTCCAGACACGCAGGGGCGAGCGGACGGGGACGCTCGGGTCCAGCGGCTGAACGCCGAGGATGTACTCGTGATCTGTGTACTCGATCAGTAACTTCGCCATAGCTGGGAAGCGCCGCACGATGGCGATCCGGTTCTCGTAGCCGACGAGGAAGAGCGCGAGCGTCAGCGCTGGATCGATGCGCTCCTTCGAGATCTCCCCGATCACGCCGACCGCTGTGATGTACAGCGACAGCAGCTCTGCGCGCATGATGGCAGGGAAGAGAACGAACTTCCGCTTGCCGCCGAGCGTGTCGCCGATGAAGAGCGTGTACTTGATGATCGTCCAGAAGTGGTTCATGCACCACGAGAGCAGCACGAGCCCCGTCCGCGTCTTGTGCGTCGAGGAGGCGTACACGAAGGCGTCGCCGACCCAGATCCGCCCCGCGCGCGCGTTGTCCAGCACGATCGGAAGGAGCACGAGGAGGCTCGTGATGGCGTTCACGGCGAAGTAGAGATGGTGCAGGTGGCCCCACATCCACACGTCGCGAATGACCGTCTTGCCGTACCAGACCCAGTGCGCGAGCACCTCGGCGGGAGTCTGCTGCAGCTCCCAGATGAGGTACCCGATCGTGGACTGTTCGTCGACCGAGGAGATGTACGACCCGGTTGGCGCTGCAGTGGCGATGACCTTCGGGATCTCGCCTGCAGGGTCCACGGGGACGCTCTGGAGCACCCAACAGCCTCTCGCGTCCAGTCCGACGAGGTCGAACTTCTTGAAGCTCAGAGCTGCGTGCGGGTACCCAAGCGACGCCGCGAAGTGGTGCGTCGTCTTCGTGGCGCGTATGTCGTTGATCAACGCGATCGTCGCGATGGCAGCTGGTCCGCTCGACTTGTGCTTCGGGTCCTGGTACTCCTGCACCCCGACGGCCACCGAGAGGACGGCGACGTCGTCGTGGTCGGCCACTCTGCGCACAAGGAAGAAGAACCGCGGCTTTGTGTTGTCCTGGATGGCGAGCGGCGTGAGGGAGCAGTCGACGACCGGGGCGATCAACTCGGTCGCGTGCGGGTCCAGGAACGTGAGATTGTACGCGAGCGACTTGGTCACGGCAGCGAACACGCTGCGCTGGAAGGCGTCTCGGTAGACCTCGGACTCGCTGCCACTCTTGCAGCCGGAGGTGGAGAAGCTCGCCCCAGTATCGAGGAAGAGCGTCTCGGCGCGTGGCGTGGTGTCGTTACCGAGCATCGTCACGACGAGCGGACTCGCTCGGATCGACGCCGTGCCGGCCGCCTGCGCGAGCAGCACCGAGTCGTACGACGAGTGGAACGCGGGCGGCGTGACCTTGATCTTGAGGAGGCCGAGCACGCGTTTGCTCCCGTCCAGGGAGATGAAGATGTACCCGATCGCAGTAGCGAGCACCAGAAGCCGGTGGAGCAGGTGGGCGACGTCAGCGAAGGTTGGTCGCTGCTTCTTCAGTCGGACTGAGGCGGCGACGTCCATCGACTGTCCCATCGAGCTGCGCGACGGTCCTATCGAGCTGCGCGTCTCGCTGGCGCGCCTCGAGCGCTGTTGCTGCACGTGGATGCTGCTGATCCCATGGTGTCCTGGCGGCGGCGGCGCTGGGAGGTGCGGCGACAGCATTCGGCTCGGAAGGTGTCCGTGCTTGTTGCTCTCGACTCCGAGTGTTCAAGTGTGCGCTTGGGTGTCCAGGTGCTGTTTCGAGACGCCGACGGCGGTGGCAAAGCCACTGCACACCACCGTCTCACACCAAAGTTGGTCGGAGCCGTGAGCAGCTCTGGCTCCAGATCGGGACCTGCGCCAACGAGTGACTCGCATGCGGCGATGGCGACTGCGATAACTATGAGAAGGTCTGTCGGGTACCTCCCACCACGACGGACACCAAGCGAACGAACGACACCCGTGTCACTCCATCCTAGCGTCTTGGTACCTCGGTCGTCGATCCAACCGGTTGAAGTGCCGACTGACCTGCGGCTGGCTGCTCTGCGCGTCCTTCTTCGCGCCACTCGTGCTGTCCGACGGTGTTGAGTTTGTCGAACGCGAGTCGCAGTCGCACGTCATGCGGCCGCAGCCTGCGCACATCGACGCCGTCGACGGCGCGGCCCCGGGTCGCCGCATGAACTCGCGGGCGTCGGCCTTCGGGACGCGGAACTCGAACGAGTGCTCGTCCACGATCGCCTTCATGCGCTCGATGCCCTCGTTCAGGCTGCTCACGATCTCCGCGTCGCGCGCCTGCTGGTTGAGCATCAGTCCCTCGTGCGACGTCGCCAGCGCCGCGTGCTCGACCGCGCGCTCGAGCTTCTTCTTGAGCATCTGCTTCTTCTCGAACGACAGCACGCCGAGCTCCTGCACGTGCCGCTTCGCCAGTTGACTCTGCTCGAGGCCGCGGACGTCCTCGCGCTGGCGCCGCACCACGTTCCTGCGGTCGCTCTTGACACGCCAGCGGACGCGCTGCGTGCGCACCTTGCGCGCTCGGTCGTCCGCGGCCATCGCGCGCGCGTGGGCGACCTCCGCGTCGCGGAACGACTCGAGCTCCGTCGTCTCGCTCGCCACGCACTCTTCGAGGTCGCGCTCGAGGTCGTCGAGCTCGAGCCGCAGGTCCTCGAGCTCGGCGTCGTACTCGCGCACCTGCTGCTTCCGCGCGAGGATGTCCTCGACGCTCAGCTCGAGGCTGAAGCGCAGCACGTGCTTCTCCGTCTCGAACGCCTCGCCCCAGCCGCGGTCGACGTCCTCGTCGGTCAGGCTCTCGAGCTCCTTGGCCACGAACGGCTGCCGCCGCTCCCACTCGAGCCGCATCGCCCGAAGCTCCCGGATGCGCCGCATCGACTTGGTCTTGTACCGCGCCACGCGCTGGAGGTCCCCGCGGGCGTCGAGCATGTCGAGTTCGACCGCCTCGCGCGCCTCCTTCCACTGCGTCAGCGCGGACGCCGTGCGCTCGAGCCGCGCGCAGAAGCGGAACGCTCGCAGCTGCTCGCGGCTGCGGTGGCTGCGCCACGCCGCCTGGATCGCGACCACCGCGGTGCCGTATCGCGCCTGGTGCGCCAGCTTCCGGTACAGCAGCTGCGCGCGCGCGCGGTGGCACCGGAAGCACCGCTGGATCTGCGCGGCGCTGGCCTCGCGCAGCGACGCGCGGAAGCCCCGCAGCCGCGCGTCGATCGTCCGGATGCGCAACCGCCTGCGCCACATCTGCTGGAGCGTGACGGCCGCCTCGGTCTCGTCGCGCAGCGTCTCGACGCGCCTGCGCACGACGTGGCCCCGGAACACGCGCTGGATGGCCACTGCGGCGGGCTGCAGCACGCGTCGCAGGTGCTGCCGGCGCTGCTCGCGGCGCACGAACTTCCGCGCCACGAACGCGCGTCCGAGCGCGCCGATCACCGACGCCAGCCGATCGCGGCGCCGCAGTTCCAGGAGCTCCGTCCACTTCCTCCGGTGTCGCACCGCGCGCCAGAACCGCTGGAGGCGGCGCGCGGCCACGTCCGCCGCACGGAAGCGCGTCGCCAGCCGCCGCGCGAGGAACCCGCGCAGCAGCCGCCCGACGCGCACCGCCGCTGGGTGCAGCACCTCGAGCTTCTCGCGCAGTGCGCGCTTGGCCGCGGCGTGCATCCGCGCGCGGTGCCCGCGGTACACGCGCTGGATCCGCACGGCCGACGGGACGACCACCTGGCGCCTGTAGCGCGCGGCGCGGATGCGCGTCACGCGCCGGCGCGCCACGAACCCGCGCGCCACCCGCTGCACGCGGAGCGCGTTGGCGTCGAGATGACGCACCCACCGCACGAACTTGCGCGCGACGTGGCCGCGCTGCACGCGCTGGAGCGTCAGCGCCGCAGCGCACATCCGCAGGCGAAGCGCGTGCGTCGCGGCGCGCGAGACGTGCGAGCGGTAGACCGACTGCACGATCAGCGCCGCGCACGTCATCACGCGGTAGTAAGCGCGCGCGAACCTCCGCGCGCGGTGGCCGCGTACCAGGCGCTGGATCGCGAGCGCGCTCCGCTGGCGCGCGAAGATCTCGCGCAGCACGCGGCGCTGGCTGCGCGTGCGCACCGCGCGCTGCAGCTTGAGTGCCGCCTGGACGAGCTCGCGCCGGCGCTTCAGGAACTTCTTCACGACCGTCGCCTCGGAGTTGCGCTGGAGCTGGCGCTGCAGGCTTCCTCCTCCTCCTCCGGCTGCTGCTGCCGCCTGCTGCTCGGCGATCATGCGCTTGAGCTCGTCCGGCAGCCCGTGGTAGAAGTGCGGGAGCACGCTCTTCGTGCTGTCCTCCTGGCGGGGCGCCACGAGCTCCGCCAGCCCCCTCGAGACCGGCAGCAGCGCGACGTTCACGCCGAGCGCGCGGTCGTTCGCGATGTGGCTCGGCCCGAGCCGCTCGGTGTCGCCGACGAGCGCGGCGCTGCTGACGCGAAGGCGCCACTGCGTCGGCGTCAGCGCGACGACACGGACGTGTAGCGCGAGGAACCGCCAAAGCGGCAGCCGGGCGACGTTGGCGCCGACGCATCCGCTGAAGCCGCGCAGGTCGGCGCCCGCCCACGGCGCGTCGACGCACACGGCGAGCGGCTGCTCCTCTGTGAGCAGCGCCTCGTACACCGCGCGCAGCCGCTCGCGCTGGCTCCTGCGCTGGAAGCTCTCGCACACGACGAGAACCTGCACGAAGGTGACGAGCGCGTCCGGGAGCGGCGTCCTGGACGTGTGGCTGCCGGTGAACGGGTTCGTCACGTCCCGCGCCTTCGCGGCTGCTTCGCTCGCGGTCGCCGCCGCCTTCTCCGAGTCGAAGAACCCGACGTGCCGGAGATGCGAGTCGGCGCTGCTGAGCTGCGCGACCGACCCCCAGTGCAGGCGCTCGACGGTCTCGAGCACAGACTTGCGGCACCGCACCTCGTAGAGCTTGGCCTCCCAGCGCCTGGCGCCCTGCTTCTCCTGCTTCACGGAGCGGTACCAGTACTTCCTCGAGCCAAGCAGGCGGTACTGCAGCTGTGCGCAGCTCGCGTCCTGCACCTCGAGCGCGAGCGGACGCAGCGCCGCGTGCTGCTCGAGCGCGGCTCGTACGGCCGCGCAGAGCTGCTCGCTCCTGGAGGTCGGCAGCGCCGGCAGCAGCGTCGACGACTTGCGCTTCAGTCCTGCGGCGGAGCTGCGGCGCCGCTGTGTGGAGGTAGTGTATGGGGACGCCGCGTGGAGCTCGTCGGCGGTCGGCGGCGTGCGTCCTGCGCAGAAGGTGAGCATGAAGGGCTCTTCGCTAGTCGACCTTTTGCACACAGATAGAGAGACGAACCCGAGTGCTGCAGGGGCTTGCGATATGTCATCTGATAGGGCGCGGCGTGGGCGATCTACTGAGCGACAGCGCAGGTCTCCACGCCGCGTTGGTCGGGAGCAGCACGAGCGCGCGCGCGGCACGTCCGCCGCGAGGCCATGTGCGGCGTCTAGTGGTTTTTGAAATGTGGGTGACGCAAACACTTGATACTGTTTCGCGTCGTGTAAGTTGCTCAGCCTTCACTTTCGTTTCTGTAGGGTTGAAAGACAACACTTGATCGGGAGTGTGTTAAATATACCCCATGCGTGTCACTCAGTTGCCGTTCGGAGCTCCTCGTCCTCAGTCAGCGTCCGCCGCCGCCCATGCGCAGCTTCCGCGTCTTCTACGACGACTGCCTGCGCCGCCAGCCGCTGCTGACCAAGTGCGCGACCTCCGGCGTGCTCTTCGGCGTCGGCGACCGGCTGGCGCAGCACCTCGAGGGGCGGCAGGCGGCAGCGCTGGCGCTCGAAGCGGCAGACGAGCAGCACGACGCCCGCGAGCCTCTCGCCAGCCCCGCGGCCACTGCGGACGACAACCACCGCAGCAGCAGCAGCAGCGATGACGACACATCCGTCAGCAGCAGCAGCAGCTCCTACGTGCGCACGGCGCGCATGATGACGTGGGGCGGGCTGGGCTTCGCGCCGATCGCGCACACGTGGTACAACTTCCTCGAGCGCCTGGTGCCGGGCTCGGCGCCGCGCGCCGTGGTCGCCAAGATCGCGATGGACCAGCTGTTCTTCGCGCCGGCGATCTCGTCGACGTTCTACACGGCCACGCAGGCGCTCGAGGGCAAGAGCCTCGGCGAGGCGCTCGCGGTCGCGCGCGAGAAGGTGCCGCCGACGCTCAGGGTCAACTACATGGTCTGGCCGCTCGTGCACCTCTTCACGTTCACCTTCGTGCCGCTGCCGTACCGCATCCTCTACATCAACTTCGTCAGCATCGGCTGGTCCACGTTCCTCTCGCAGATGACGAACGCCAAGCCCGCGATCCGCGACGACCTCGCGGCGCTCCAGGCGATCGTCGAGACCGAGACCGAGTGACTGAGTGACCGAGTGACCGAGTGACCGAGTGACCGAGTGACCGACTAAAGCCGAGAGCGAGAGAAGAAGACACCCGTCGAGTTCGTGAGCTGCGGCGTCATCCGGACTACCGAGGAGTCTCGTGCGACTACTCGAACGAGTCCTTCCTGCGGCGCAGGTTCTCGAGCACGCTCACGGGGTCCGAGCCGCCGGCGGCGTTGCGGATCACGTCGTGGTGCACGCGCAGGAACGGGTTGTAGAGCATCTCCTCGCGCAGCGTCGACGGGACGCTCGGGAGGCCCTTGGACCGGCGGATGCGCACGGACGCGATCTTGTCGCGCAGCACCGTGTTCGACGGGTCGACGCTGAGTGCGAAGCGCAGGTTCGACATCGTGTACCTGCCGGCAGCAGCAGCAGCAGCCCACCACGGCGTCAGGTCGCCAGCCCCCTACGCGCAGGGAGCGAGACGCACTCGTGGCCGCAGTACACGCGCGTGTCCTTGGGCAGCGTGAGGATGACCTCGTAGAGCGCGCGGTACATGTCCTCGGCCGTGCCCTCGAAGAACCGGCCGCAGCCGCCGACGAAGAGCGTGTCGCCTGGGAAGAGCAGCGGCGGCGTCTCCGGGTCGCCCGTCACCACGTACGCCACGTGCGCGCGCGTGTGGCAGGGCACGGAGAGCACCTTGACCGTCGCGGCGCCGAGCGTGAACTTGTCGCCTCCCGCGAGCCCGCGGGTGCGCGCCGGGATCTCCTCGCCCGCGGGCCCGGCGACCAGCAGCCCTGGGTACGCGCTCGCGAGCGCCTCGTTGCCGCCGCTGTGATCGCTGCGCCAAGGGGGGGAACGCGGTGGCAGCGTGAGCCTACAGAGCGGCGCTGATTGCTGGCGCTCGGAGCCGCCCGCCACGTACGCGTGCTTGTGCGTCGTGAGGATCCCGAGGAACTCGCGCTGCTTGGCCGCCTCCTCCTCCCGCAGCACCGCGAGCACCTTCTCGGGCTCCGCTGGGTCCACCGCGAACATCGTCTGGTTGTTCTCGTCCACGACCACGTAGCCTGCGTCGCTCGTCAGCGTCGCCGCCTGGCGACCGCACGACGCACGAGAGGAACGCACCGTAGTTGTCGGCGAACATGGGCACCACGCGCACGCGCAGACTCGGCTCGTTGTGCACTTTCTTGCGCTTTGTAGCGGCCGCCGCGCCGCCGCCCGGAGCAGTCGAGAACGGCCGGAGACGCGCAGCCGCAGCTGCGCACGAGCCGCCGCGCCGCAGTAGCTTCGCTGCGAGCATCGTTTTTGGCTCGGATTTGCAGTGATGGCACAACAAACCTGGATCGGAACTTCAACAGCACCCGATTCGTGGTTTCCGTTTCTGTATTTTATTACTTCAACAGTAAATTCTAAAACATCGGAGATGTAATCGGAGCTCAAATACTACAGGAATCACATATGGCTGCTTTGAACGCAACACCGCCGTCGCGCATATCACACGAAGAAGAGGAGGGAGGGAGCGGAGGGGAGGAAGAGCTCCTGCCGCCCGCCCACTTGCCCGCGCAGCTGCCATGGAGAGCTACGGCGCCGAGGTCAAGGAGACGCCGTACCCGCTGGTGGCGGCGCTCGGCGCGCGCGAGCTGCAGGCGCGCGTGCTGCCGCTGCTGCGGTCGCTCAACGAGGAGTTCGTGCCCAAGGTGCACTTCGCGGCGCTGGCGCGCGAGCACCGGTTCCCGGCCAAGAAGGAGGTGCGCGAGAAGCACGGGCCATTCCCGAACCAGTCGCAGCGCGACCTGGACGGCTACCGCGTCGGCGGCGTGCTCAAGGCGCGCTGGCTCAAGAAGCACCACGAGCTCCTGCCGGCCGTCGCGCTGCTCTTCCACGCCTTCGACCCGCGCGCGAGCCAGAAGGACTGGCTCGCGCACGAGGCCGCGCTGCGCGACGACATGGACCAGCTGCGCCGCGAGCTCGCGGGTGCGTCCAGCATAGCAACGATAGAGAGGGAGACGAGCGCTTCCTAACTCCCTCCCTCCCTACGCAGCGCGCGAGTGCCGCGTGCTGCTCGTGCTCGTGCAGCAGGTGGACGACGCCGGCGTGGCGCCCGTGAACGTGACGGACGAGCGCCTCGCGGGGCTGCGCAAGCGCCTGGAGCTCGACTCGAAGGCGCTCGTGCTGCTGCGGTCGCGGGACCTCACGCGCGGCGCGAGCGCGCTCGCGAAGCTCGAGGCCGCCGTGCGCGGCCACGCGGTCGAGTACTACAAGGCGCAGGCGAAGCGTGTGAAGCGGTACAAGAAGGCGCTCAACAAGACGACGCACCTGCCGCTGCACGCGCGCCACAGCTTCAAGATCGCGCACTACTACGAGTTCCGCCGGTACACGACCAAGGTGCTGCAGCACTACGAGGCCGCGTACCGCGCGGTGCTCGCGCTGCCGCTCACCGAGAGCGGCGACGGCGTCGGCTACTCGCAGGTCAAGACCATGGCCGAGCTCGTGCACTTCAAGCTCTGCTACCACCTCATCTTCTCGTCCGGGAACGTCAAGGGCGCCGTGGACCAGCTCCAGCGCCACATGGGCGTCTACAGCCGCGCGCTCGGCCCCGCGGGCCGCGCGTATGAGCACTGGGACTGGGTCTCGCGCCAGTACCACGTCTTCGCGCAGCTGCTCTCCGAGGCCGTCGCGATCCGCGGCGCGCTGCCGACCACCGGCCTCGACGCGGACGTGTACAAGGAGCCGTACTTGTACTACTCGATCGCGGCCAAGTACGCCACGTACCGGCGCAAGGCGGCCGCGCGACTCGGGCTCACGGCGTCGGCGGCGGTGGCGCCCCCGAGCGCGACCAACGCAGTCGAACTGCCGTCGGAGCGCGACTTCGTCGTCGTGCCGGCGGTGTACGTGGGCGGCGACCCGCTCGTGTCCGAGGCGGCGTCCGGGTCGTCCGAGCCGTCGCACGCGGCGCTCGTCAAGTACCGACACGCGTTGGAGCGCGCGGTGCCGCACAGCAAGCGCGCGATCCACCTGCTCGAGCACGCGATCCAGCACCTGTCGATCTACACGGCCGAGCTGCGCTCTGCGCGCGCGCGCATGAAGAGCCGCATCCTGGTGCAGCTTGGCACCGAGCGCCTCGCCGCCGGCGACTACGAGCGCGCGCGCGCCGAGCTGCAGAAGGCCAAGCAGTTGCTCAGCAGCGAGCACTGGTGGCCGCAGACCACGCAGGTGCTCAAGCAGCTGCTCGTGTGCTCGTTCCGGCAGGGCGACACCGCGGCGTTTCTCGACTACTCGTTGCAGCTCCTGTCGCCGGTCGTGGCCACGTTCGTGCCGCTCGGCGAGCGCGTGCGCGTCCAGGAGTCGCTCCTGCACGCGTGGCGCGCGCCGGCGAGTCCCGAGGCCGGCGGCGGCGCGGCGCTCGGCGACGGCCACGTGCTGACGCTCGACAAGTCGCGTCCGCTGGTCTCGCTGCGCGCGCAGTTCGACCGCGTCTTCGCGTGCGTGCGCGAGGACGCGACGCTCGCGCTGCACCTGCAGTCGCACTTCCCGTCGCCCGTCACGATGGGCAAGCTCGAGCTCGTGTTCAACGACAGCAGGTACAACACGACGGTGTTCCACCGCCGCGACGCCCCCCGAGTGACGCGCGACGCGTCGGATGGGCAGCTCTACGCGTCGCTCGAGCTCGCGCACAGGGCGGAGACGGTGCTCGCGATCCCGCTGCGCGTGCTCGAAGGCCGCAGCATGCTGCGGTACCTGGAAGCGCGCTTCTTCCTCGGCACGGGGACGAACGAGCGCGAGGCGGACGAGCAGTTCCTCGTGCTGAGTCTGCCGGTCGAGCCAACCAGCACGCCGTCGGTGCGCGAGGCCGCCAAGCCGCTGCAGCTCGCCGGCCGCGTCCCGGCGATGGGCAACGGATCGGCGTCGCCCAGCTTCGCGCGGCGGAAGTCGATGTTCTCGATAGCGGAGCTCGGGCGCTCGAGCTCGGACTACGCCGTGAACGGCAGCGCGGGCGACGAGCCGGCCGACGACGATGCGGGCGGGAGCGTGCGCGGGTCCACGCTCGCGATCCTGCAGCCGCGCGCCAAGGCGACGCTGGTGAAGCTGACGCAGCACGCGCTGCTCACGGGCGACTTCCGCGTGCTGGCGTTCCGGGTCGCGTCGAACGAGGACACGCTCGAGAGCCTCAGCTTCCGCGTGGTGTGCAACCCGCCGCCGGCGTCAGAGGCGCCGGAGGACGCGTTCTTCTTCACGCAGCCAGAGGTGGGCGGGCCGCTGATCCCCGTCCCGCTCGACGCGACGCTGCAGCCGTTGGAGCGCACGCCGCTGCCGACCATGAACCCGCAGACGAGCGCCGAGTTCCGCGTGATCGTGCGGTCGCAGCGCGCGACGGCCGTGACGCTGGGCGTGTCAGTCGCGTACGCGACCAAGTCGGGCGTCGAGGTGAGCTTGGACGAGCGGTTTGAGGTCCGCTGCCGCGATCCGTTCGGCGTCAGCAGCGGCTTCGTGCACGACTACCCGAACGGCGTTGGCGCGGCGAACGCGAGCGCCAAGGAGCTGTACGCGGTCGTGGGCAAGGGCGTGAACCTGCACGGGAACGTCTTGTGCAGCGCCGCCGAGTCGCTGCGCGTGGTGGCGGTCGAGTTCGTGCCGCAGGAGACCAACTTGATGGACTGCGCGGCGACGTCGGGCTTCACGGACGCGGACGCGCTTGGGGCTGACGGCGACGCGGACGCCGGCGCCGTGATGAAGGACGGCGACGTGCGGAGCTTCTTCCTGCGGCTGCTGCCGCGTGTGACGGCGCCGTTCGCGTCGATCGGCCGCGTGAAGCTCCAGTGGCGCCGCCTCTCGTCCCTCATCACGAGCGCGCCGGGCGGCGGGTTCCAGAACAGCGTCGTGACGACGTGGCTCGACATCCCGTCCGTGTCGTTCATCGAGACGCCGCTGACGCTCGCGCTCGAGACGCCGTCGTTCGGCGTCGAGGGCTCGCTCGTGACCATGGACGTCCGCGTCCGGAACAACGAGAACGCGTTCCACAGCTTGCGCATCAAGCCGATGGACGACGCGAACGAATTTTTGATCGCCGGTGCGTGGCGACGGGCAAGCGAGCGAGCAAGGGAGTCGGGCGTACGACGGACTGACGGATGAGATGGGATGCGGTGTGTATGTGCTGCAGGACGCACGAACGCGGTTGAGGACCTGCTGCCGTTCACGGAGTACGTCTTCCGGATCGGTCTGCTGCCGATAAAGACGGGTGCGTACAATGTGTACAATGTGTACAATGTGTACAATGTGTACAAGTGTACAATGTGTACAGACACGGATTCAATTCATTTGCTCGTTGGACTCACGGCCGATTTTGCTTCTCTCCTTACCTTCAGGCTACGTCCGCCTCCCGCAACTAGAGATCGTGTCGCTGACGTACAACATGCCGTTCACGACGTCGGACGAGCGCCGCGAGCTCTTCGTGCTCCCGCACGAGTGCGCCGAGTGGAAGTCCGTCGCGTCGCCGCCACCGTCGTCGTCGTCACCGTAGAGAAACTGGCGTCGTCCGCCTCTGCGTCGGTGAATGGAGAGATGAATGGAGAGATGAATGGAGAGATGAATGGAGGTCACTTGCGCTGATGTTGCAGTTGCAGTGTGTGTGTCGGAGTTCGAAAGCGTCGAATTTTCTCCGTGTTGCGCATGACATCTTGAGTAAAGTATACTGTCGAGCACAAACGTTTTCTCCCATTTCGTGACGTTGCATTTCTCCTCACGAGGACCTCCTGACCCTCGTGACCCTCGTGACCCTCGTGACCCTCGTGACCCTCGTGACCTCCTGGCTGCTGGCGTCGCCGCTGCCTCCCATGGGTCCCATCTGCTCGTGCTTCTCGCGGCGGCGTCCGGACCGCGCGGACGCGCAGTACCAGGAGCAGTTCGAGCGGATAAAAGGCGTGTACCCGGGCACGAACTACGTCTGCCTGCTCAACAGCGACAACGGCGAGCTCATGTGCGTCCTCCTCCTGCCTCTGGCGCGCGTCCGGAAGGCACGAGGGAGAGAAAGGGGAGAGCTCACGCAGCAAACGATGCGGTTCTGTGTGTGTATGTGGACGCCAGTGCGCAGTCGGAGGTCGCGACGGTGAACGCGGACGAGTTCACGCGCACGATCATCACGCTCAAGCGCGCGGCGCTGCAGTTCGGTGCGGCGGCTGCATCCTCGCTGGGCGTGTGGTGGCGATTGGAGCTGGGAGACTGATCGACTGACTGACTGGCTGGCGCTGCGGAGAGCAGCGGCGACGCTGAACCAAGTGGAGTCGCAGGTCGTGCACGTCAAGGGCGACGACCGCATGTTCTCGTGCTACGGGTCGGAGAAGACGGTGCGTGGAGCGCCGCGTTCCTCCCACGCACCACGCTCCGCGCCCCACACTGACGCCTCTGCGGCAGATCCTCGCGTTCTACAGCGAGATGCCGGGCGTCGACCTGGAGCTCTTCGACTGCTCGGAGGCCGACAAGAGCATCGAGTCCATCAACATGGAGCTCTACCGCATCGCGCACACGTCCCACGGCGTGCGGCGCTCCAAGTGAGCCACTCGAGCGTCTTGGGGGCTTCCGCAGCACCACCACCAGCACCACCACCAGCTCCCTTCCCTCCCCCCTCCCATGAGACTCACTTTCTCGCACGAGCGCTGCCACGTGATCGACTCTCTTGCATATATTTAAGTCAAGTGCACACGCCGTCGTCGTCACCTGCTGCGCGCCAGTGGCGCTAGAAGCGCTCGTTCATGCGGCTCGCGACCGTGCGCATCTTATTGTACACTTTGCCGGGCGGCGCCCCCATGATGAGCGAGCAGATGGCGTCCCGCGCCAGCTTGATGTTGGCGAACGAGCCGAGGATGTGGATCTTCTGGTCCGCGAGCACGATGCGCGTGCGCGTGGCGTTCTCGACCGCGTACTTGGTCTTGCCGTCCTGGCCGGCCACGCGGCCGATCGCGCGGCTCAGGTGGTCGCCCTTGAGCATCTTGACGTCGTTCACCTCGAACGTGTCGATGAAGAGGTCCTCGAGCCGCAGCAGCGCCACGGCGTCCTGCACCTCGAAGCCCATCATGTACGCCTGCACGAAGTCGGCGCCTTTCTGCAACGCGCCGGCGTCCAGCGTGTGCTCCGAGTTCTTGAGCTCGATGCAGCGCGTCTTGGTGTTCATGCGGATCTGCAGGTGCAGGTGCTCCACGATCGGCTTCATGATGTTGGGCCAGTCGGTCTTGAGCGGCGTGTACCGGTGCGCCGGCACGCGCACGCGCCGGAAGTCGTTCTTGCCGCCCGCGAGCTCCTGCGCGCTCAGCGCCGGGAAGCTCGGCCGCAGCACCGACGTCGCCGGGTCGTACTCCCCCATCACCTCCACGCTCTCGTCGTACGCGATGTCCTGCGCGTCGACCACGACGTCGCGCCCGGCGACCGAGTCCACCTCCATGCTGCTGCTCTAGCTCTTGGTGCTGGTGCTCAAATGGCTGCTGCTGACTCGAGGCTTTGATAGGCGAAAAGGCGGTTGAATGACTGGGCGGGAGCGCTATTGGACATGATGTATTGGATTTTGTATGTAAGAAGGAAACGGTGGACTTTCATTCAATACTCGATTTCAGCACTATCGAATCTGCACGACACGCGGAGAGAACACCAACTTGGTGTCGTTCGCCCTCGTGGTGCGTCTCGTGCCACCGCCAGACGATGTCGTCACGCTCGCGCTCGTGATCCTACAGCTCAGGTCCAGTGTCTCCATAAATGATGTCGGATCTCTTCTCACTCGGGCTTCAGGCGCTGCGTGCGGCGCACGAACGCGATCACCGCCAGTGTCGGACTCCACCCGCCAGCCAGCAAGAGCAGCGCGTACAGCAACCTAAGCAAGACCACGTCAGCCCTCTCGGAGTCAGCGTAGAGCTCCTTGAGACCTCACCAAAGAACCTACGTACCGGGTTCGCAGCCAACACATCCCAGCGACCGAGAACGTCAGCGAGGCGCTTAGGCTCGCCGCGAGCACCGCGACTGGGATCGTTGCGTGCGGGTGCTGTCGGAAGAACGTCCTCCCCACTCTCGTCACGACCAGCAGCGGGTGGAGCACCAGGAAGCCGATGAAGCCCACGACGCTCGAGAACAAGCGCCAGAACCGGTTCTCGCGGAACTGCTCCACCGCGAACACGTCAGCGAGCACGACGACCTTGACGGATGAATGGGAGGATGCAACGCACCTTCGACTCGGCTCGGAGGTCGACGAGCTCGTCGACCGAGTGGACGCCGTCCTCGAGCACGAAGATCCGCTCGCCGCCTTGCTCCGCTGGCGTCTCGAACGGCACGAGCGCTCCCTGCTGCTGCTGCGCACAGATCGTCACCTGGTACGGCGGCACGACCGTGAACGACACGCGGAGATCTCCGAGCTCGTCTGTTGTGGTGGCACGCCGCTCCGATGCCCCACCACGTCGCAGGTAGAAAAACTGGTCCTCCTCAACGGTGACGTTCGCGAGCGCGCTGCGTTCGCGCCAGCCCTCGCCGAGCCGCTGGTCGAGGATGTTGCGCATCGTGCTGCGGCTCGCAGCGTCCAGCTTGACGGCCTCTCGGCGCTGGATCTGGTCGATCAGCGCCTCGGGGAGCGCGAAGTCGCCGACGACCACATCCGGCGCCGTCACGACCGCCGCCTCGAACGCCCACGGCTCGCCGTCCAGCGACGGGTTCCGGAAGCTCGGGTTGTCGAAGCGCGAGCTGTCGACGCGCTCCGGCACCCAACGCAGCGTGTAGACGTACACGCGCTCGCGGTCCTCGTCGCCGTCGGCGTCGCCCGTCCCCGTGCGCGCGCTCGTGTGCGCCGTCTCGACCCACTGCAGCATCTCCACGCGCCGCAGCAGCCGCACCCCACGCGCCGCGACGCCGAACGCCGGGTCCAGCACCACCGGCGCGCGCGTGTGCGCCAGCACGTGACCGTTACTGTCGAGCACCACGGCGTTGCTCGTGACGAGCCCCGAGAGCAGCACGATATCGCCGTCGTGCTGCTGCGCGAGCGTCGGCCGCGGGAGCGCCACCGCCACGCGCCGCGCGTGCTCGAGACTGCGCTGCGCGCGCACGAGGCGCGTCTCGCGGTCGCCGGTCGAGAGCGCGGCCGCCAGCAGCACCAGCGCGCCGATCGCGAGCCTGCTCCTCGTCGCCATGATGCGTATCTAAAAAGAAAGTGCAGCATACGATACAAACTTCAAGTATATTCGCGCACACTGAGACGACGTTTGTGCCACTCGCGCTGTTTCGTTCCTCGGACGCCCAGCGCCTCCACTCGGGACTTTGTGCTGGCGTCGTCATTCCACGAAGGCGGCGCGAGCAGCTGCTCGTCTCTCTCTCCGTCACGCTCGCTTTTGCTCGTCGAAGAAGTCCCGTTCCGCCTGGGACCCTCGCCGTCCTCCCACGCTGGTCTGGTCATAGGGTCCGGTCTCTCTCTCTCTCGGTCACGTGGGAACTTCTTCGACTAGCTGCCTCAGCCGCCTGCTGCACCCGATGCGCGTGCTGCTGCTTGGATGTCAGCGCGCGATCGCTTCTGCGGGCCATCGTCGGCCGCGGAGGTCGCCTCGTCGATCGAGCGCTTCGGTGCTGCAGATGTCAGCGGCGAAGCGCCGCCGCCGTCAGCCGCAGCATCGCCCGCCTGATTCCGCCTGGCGTCCTCGAGCAACTGCGTCAGGTCGACGTGCTCGTAGAACGTGTCGATCACCAGCTTCGCCTGCTTGGCCTCCGCCGGAGTCATCGTGTCCAGCGCCGCTGCGCCGCCTTCGCCATCGCACGGCGCTGCCTCCACCGCTTCGCCCTCCTCCGTCTGCTCCATCTCCGGGATGAACCCGAACACGTTCTTGTGCGGCTGGTACTGCTCAAAGTACGCCGAGACGCTCTCACAGCAGTTGGCCAGGCTGTAGTAGCCGTCGCGCGGCAGGCGGTTGAAGATCGCGCCGAGCACCTTCACGCCCTCACGCTCGAAGAAGCTCGCGTTCAGGTTGAACGAGTCCACGGCGTCGCCCACGCCGCGCTTGCCGACCAGCACCACCGGCGCCTGCACGGCGCGCGCCACCGCGGCGTTCGACACGCCGCAGATCGACCCCACGGCTGGGTACCCGACGCCGTCCACCACCACCACCTTCTTGCCGCAACCGACGGCCGCCACCGCGTCGCCCGCCTGCGCCAGCAGCGCCTCGGACGACTCGGTGCGCCTCTGCAGGAACTCGCGCGTAAAGCCCGCGTAGAACACGATAGGCCCGATGTCCGTGCACGAGACCCCGCGAGCGCGGCAGAACTTAGCCACGAGCTGCGGCTGCTCACACTGCGTCACCGGCTTGATGTACGCGACGTCGTCGGCCGCGAACCCGTGGCGCAGCAGCGCGCCGACGAGTCCGAGGCACACGGTGGACTTGCCGACCTGCGACCTGTCGCCGCTCACGAAGATGCGCAGTGGCGCTGCGTCGACGGAGGTT
>JAASGM010000421.1:0-20496 GCA_023334215.1 Globisporangium cystogenes | reverse complement strand
TGCTAAGGGTGCTTTCTGCCAGCGCCATATTGACTAAATCAATCGCATCCACACAAGAACCACAGCAACTTCTACTTCTACCACCCTCGGTGTTCATCATTGATCTAGGTAACGCCGATTTGCACAGTCGACAACCGCACACAACGCTTCGGTCTCGGCGCCAGGCGGAGTCCGGTTGAAAACTTTACTCCTTTCAATCCCCTGAGTGACAGTAATCTGCGACTGGACCTCGCCTCGTGAGTATCCGATCTGCTATCGCACGCGTCCGAAAGCTCAACACGGGTGTTGAAACCATCCAAGGCTCTTACGCATGACAACATGTTGTACCCGCCAGTGTTGCTGACGAAGAGCACCATACGATGTCTAGTATGATCGTGTTCAGTCAGTCTCTCGAAGGTGTCGAGACGCAGCTTGTATGCTGAAGATGTCGTCCTGACCACCTTCCTTCTCAAACAACTCGTTCGGCGCCAGATCCGCTTTGTTTACTATGCGTCTCGGTGAAGTACACCGTGAAGAGCATCGAATCGAGCCTGGTTAGTGAGCTCAATCTGCTTGTGTGCTACGTTCACTTTACTGCGCTGTTCGAGCCTCTAGTTGCAAGTTGCGTCCGAAAGCGACGCTGTATACCTGGATGGCGGGCGTGCTGCTTCTCATTGGTCTCTGTCGAGTTCCGGCTCATCTTGAGTTCCGCGTGCGTGACTGACGGCAGGTCACGGCGCCAATGTCGAACGAATGTCGCCAAGCCAAGCGAGCACTTCAGTTCGGACAAGTCGCTTCATGGTTCCCGCATTTCGAGTTGCGACTGGTCGCGCATGACACTCACGATACGATGGAGCGTCCTGTGACACCCGCGGGCATGCGCGTGACGTCGGCCCTGCAAGTCGCACCCAGCGCCGTCGAGTTTGCTGCTTTCGAGCCCGGCGCGTGCTACGTCGCGGCGCTGGCGGTGCGCAACACGGGATCTCGACCTCTTCGGTTCCGACTCGAGCCGCCGCCGCGCGCGTCGCCGTTCCATGTCCGGTCGCGCGGCGGCCGCGACCTCGCAACGACCGCAAACCCGAGCGTGCAGCTCCCCCCGGGACTCAGCGCAGCGTTCGAGGTCTCGTTCGACGCCGGAGCTCGAGAAGACGCGATCTTCCACGACGCGCTGGTGCTGACGGCAGAAGACCGATCGCGCCTCGAAGTTCCACTGCTGGCAAGACGCGCGAGTCCAGCGTTTGACGTCGAGCCGAGTCTGTGTGACCTCGGACTCGTCGTGCTCGCGCAGCGCGCGGCGCAGGTTGTGCACGTACGCAACGCTGGCGCGCGACCCGGCAGATTCCGTGTTGAAGTGTTGGATGCGAACGCGGACAACGCGGTCGTTGTCACTCCGCTGCGAGGGTCTTTGGCGCCGAACGAGGCGGTGAACGTCAAGGTCGAAGTAGCTGGCGCTGTGCTCGGAGTGTTCCGAGCTGTCGTGCGTCTTCGCATGCGCGAGCGCGCAAAGGGCGGTGCTGAAGACGAGGACCTGGACGACGACGCGAGCTCGACTGCGTACCAAACCGAGAAGCTCGTGGACGTGTGCGGCCGCGTCGTCGAGCACAACGTTGAGCTTGTGCTGGCGAGCGGCCTCGCGCCGGTCAGGAGTCTGCACTTCGGCTCACTCTTCGCTGGCGAGAGCAGGACGATCGAGACCATCCTGCGCAACAACGGCCCGCTGCCGCTTCTCTTCAAGACGACCCTGACGTTCGGTGGGAACGGCGGGATGGGGAACGGAGCCGGAGCAAGCAGCGGAGGAGGTACGGGCGAAGAAGATCGCGAGGCGTACGAACGGCGCAAGGAGCTCCAGGCCTACCCCGCTGAAGGTCGCGTTGAGCCCTTCGCGCAGTACCTGGTGACGTTCACGTACCATCCGCGCGCTGTCGATTTGCCCCGGCTCAAGGTGCTCGAGGCGAAACACCGCAGTTCGCTGGAGGAGAGCAGTCACGCCGAGGGCGGCGACGACAGCGCGGCGCTGCCGCTGCCTCCGACTGCGCTCAACGCGTTTGCGTCGATCCAGTGCGTGGACCTGCAGGCGCAGAACCTCACGTTTGAGGTCTCGGGGAAGGCGTTCCTGCCGAAGGTCGAGCTCTCGCCGTCAGCGGAGCTGGACTTCGGAGACGTGAAGAGCCACGACCGCGTCGACATGCTACTGTCGCTCAAGAACCTCTCGGGGCTCCCCGTGCGCTACTCGATCCCCAAGATCGCGCACTTCGCCGTGAAGCCCGACAGCGGTCGCCTGGACGTCCTGCAGTCGCAGAGTCTCATCGCGAGCTTCGCGCCGACCCAGCTAGGCGCGTTTCAGAGCACCATGACACTGTCGATCAACCGCGACGTGCTCGCGGTACCAGTTCGCGTGAGGGGCCGAGCGGCAGCACTAGGCGACGTGACGAGCAAGCCGATCGTCGGCGGCGTGCAGGCGCTGCCGATCGACTTCGTGCCGCAGTACAAGTTCTTACTGCCGGACGAGGCTAAGACGACCAAGGGCAAGCTCACGAAGCGGTTCACGCGCGTCACGCCGTACGAGGTCGCGGCGCTCAACGGCACCGCTGCGGTCGACGAGTACGAGTTCGCCGGTACGAACAACTCGCACCTGACGTACTGCGTCAAGGAGCTGGCAAAGCGCGCGGACCATAACGCCGGTTACCACGAGTACCTCGCCGCGTGCCGCGCACAGCGAGAAGAGCGGCAGCAGAGGCGGTCGGTGACGGCTATGAAGCGCGAGGTGACGAGCACGCGCGGCCGCAGCAACAACGACAACGAGGACGACGGTCTCGGCTGGAACGGGAACGGGGACGTGAACCTCGGCATGGAGCGGCAGAGCGGCGTGCGGCCGTCGATGGTGCGCATGCCGCCCGAGCTGAAGCTGCACGCGGATCCGCTGTGGCTGAGCCAGACGAGCGGCAGCGGCGGGGGCAGCAAGGCCAAGCCGTTCTTTGATGAGAACAAGTTCGTGAAGAAGAAGTTCAAGGCGCAGCCCGCGACGCAGGCGGAGATCGCCGACTGCGCGCTGAACCTCGACTACGACCAGCTCGAGCAGGTGCTCGCGGGGCCCAAGACGCTGCACTTCGGCAAGCTGAGCGTCAACAGCGTCGCGAAGAAGAGCCTAAGTATCCAGAACAACCTCTCGCAGAACGTTGTAGTGGCGCTGCACTTGCGCGAGGAAGACCACCTCGAGGAGCTCGCGGCGCGCACGGCGCTCAAGTCCCAGGTGGTGCCGCCGCACTCGCTCGCAGGCTTCGACCTCGCGTTCAGCTCGGCGAGCGAGCAGTTCTTCCAGAAGCAGCTCGGCTTCTCGATCAACGGCGTCCACAAGCGCGAGATCACGGTCGTCGCCGAGGTGGCGCCGATCCTGGTCGAGCTCTCGGTGCACGAGCTCCAGTTCGAGTTCAGCTACCTCAGCACGAGTCCGTCGATGACGCGCGAGATCGCGCTGACCAACACGAGCGACTCGGACGCGCCGTTCCAGTGGACGCTCGCCAAGCAGAGTGCGCGTCCAGACTCGTCCAAGAGCACGTCGACAGTATCAACGACGCAGGACAAGCCGAGCGCCGCCTCAGCGGTTTCGGCCGCGAGTCCGAAGGCGATGTTCGAGGTGCTCCCCCCGAGCGGATCGCTCAGCCCCGGAGGATCCTTCGTGTGTCAGGTGGTGTACACGCCCCCGCCTGCAGGAAGCTCATCGCAGCACTTCCACTCCATCAGCGCAGACCGAAGCGGTCGGGGCACGTGGGTGGGACAGTCGTTTCTGCTCGGCATCACCGGCGGCAAGCAGTGCGCGCTGTCGTGCAAGGCGCTCGTGCAGGACTCGCGCGTGACGACGAAGGAGAAGAAGGTCGACTTCGGGACGGTCTCGGTCGGCATCGAGCGGGACAAGAAGGTGACGCTCTCGAACGCGGCCAGCGACGCAGCAGCTTCGAGCGGCAGCGGGTCGTCCTCGTCATGGGTGGCGTTCTACGCGAGCGTCGAGCCTGCTGCGATGGCAGCGTCGCTCGGTCTGAGCGTGTCGCCGACTGTCGGCACCATCCAAGCAGAGGACTCGGCCGAGGTCGTCGTCAAGATGTATCCCGTCAAGCCCGTCGTGCTCGACACGAACATCGTGCTCCACGTCCAAGTTCGCGGCGGCAAGAGCCTCAAGATCCCGATCGTCGCGACGGTGCTCGTCCCTGAAGTCTTCGTCTCGCCGCCGAGCGAGATCGCGTTCGGGGACGTCGTGCTCGGCGTCTCCGTGCCGCGCGTGGTCGCGCTCGAGAACCGCAGCTGCATCCCCGCGAGCCTCGTCCTGGACCTCGGAGGTGCGCTGAGCGAAGAGTTCGCCGTCGTGATGCCGCCGAAGCTGTTGGCGCGCCTGGAAGATGCGAGCAGCGTGTTCATCCCGCTGATGGACGCCAAAGAGAAGTCGCACCCGCCGCTCACGACCGACTCCGTGGAAGCAGACGCCGACGCCGTGTGTCCGAGGTGGCAGATCTGCATCCCTCCGAACGCGACCGTGTCGTTCCACTTCACGTTCACGCCCAAGCACCCGGGGGTGTACAGCCAGAGCCTGCCGGTTCAGATCGCCGGCATGAGCAGCGCGAACCCGATCGCGCGGCCAGAGTCACTCACACGCAAGATCACGGCGACGGCGATAGCGCCCAGGCTGCTCTTCTCCAGCGCGGTGCTCGACTTCCACCGCTGCGTCATCACGCGCGAGGGCATTCGCAAGGTGCCGTACACCAAGTTCCTCGTGCTCACGAACGACGACAGCAAGAGCATCCGGTGGCAGATCGACACCGCGCAGCTCAAGCAGCTCCAGCTGGCGAACCCCGTTGCCTCCAAGCGCGCGGGCCACACCATGTCGGCGTCGGCATCGTCCATGATCTTCCACCTCGCGCCGGAGCGAGGCGAGCTGGCGCCGGGTGAGGACGTCAAGATCCGCGTGAGCTTCCTGCCGCTCGAGGCCGTCGAGTACGTCGAGGACGAGATCCCGCTGCTGCTCGACGACCAGTTCTACATCCACGTGAGCGTCAAGGGCGAGGGCATCCACCCGCACCTGTCGTTCAGCGAGAACAAGCTCGTGTTGCCGACCGTGCCACTCGGCGTCGTCGCGCGGGCGAACGCGTTCATCCAGAGCACCGGGTACGACCACCTGGACCTGACGTACCGCGTGCCGCTGGACCTCGCCAAGGCGCCCGTGAGCCTCCACTTCCCGCGCGGGAAGGTCCTGAGCATGGCGTGCCCCAAGATCCCCGTCCAAGTCCGTTTCTGCAGCAAGAAGAGCGTCGCGTTCAACGCGCGCATCGAGTTCTTCGACGCCGACGGGAACGTCTTCCACCTCCCGATCGCCGGCTGCGCGGAGAACTGTCTGCTGACAAACCACTCGTTCCTGCAAGCGACGGGCGTCGAGACGCGCATCAGCGAGTTCGGCGAAGCTCTCGACCCACGAGGTGGCCACGACGGCGCCGCCACTGCATCGCAGGTGCTCGAGACGCCAGGCGGCTTCCAGTTCTACTCGCACCCGTCGATGCGCTTCCCGATCTATCTGCTCCCAGCCAAGCAGTACGACGCCGAAGTCCGCAAGCAAGCAGACCAAGGCGCCAGCCACTTGCAGGCGAGCGGCGTCATTGAGATCGACTCAGCCGCGACCGTCAGCGACGACGTCGAGACGCACTCGAGCTCCAAGTCGCTCGTTCGTCACGGGTCGGCGACCAACGTGGGGGGCGCAGCCGCGCCGGACTTCAGCGACCGCGAAGTCGCGTTCCTGCTCCAGTACCTCAACGCCAACTTCCTTCGCAACCCGGTGACCAAGTTCCCCGCCGACTTCGCCGACGCCTGGGGGAAGCCGCTCTTCGAGCTGCTCGAGATGGTGTGCGCCAAGAAGCCGAGCGGCGGCGGCGTGATGCCGGCGCTCAAGTCCAGCAAAGCCGGTGGTGGCGGCGCGGCCAACCAGCCGTCCAAGAAGGAGCTGCTCGCCCACTACACGCTCCAGTACGCCGAGCTGCTCAAGTTCCTCAAGTCGTACGGCGCGATGCTCCACGACGTCTCGCCCGAGCACCTGCTCAGCCAAGAGTTCTACGTCCGCGCGTGCGAAGACCCGCGCGCCGACCCGACGATCTTCTCCACGCCGGCGCTGCTGGCCATGCGCTTCCTGCAGCGACGGCACGCGCTCGAGCGTGAGTGGCTCTGCATCAGTTCGAACGCGTGGATGAAGGTGCTGTACCAGACCATCAAGTGCTTCCTGCTCTACCGGATCACGGCCAAGGGCTACGCGCTGCAGCAGCACACGCTCCGCCAGCAGCAGAGCAAGGCGGAGGTCGCCCCGCGCGCCTGCCAGGGCAGCAACGTCTACAGCGAAGCCGAGATGGTGCTGCTGCAGTGGGTCTGCGACAACGTTCGCGCTCAACATGCGACGAAGGACGTGAAGGACGCTGGCATCGAAGCGCGGCTGCTCGACGTGCGGCGCGATCTGCTGGACGGACGGTTCCTGTTCCACCTCGTGGCGTCGCACATCCCGACGCTCTCGAGCGATCAGAGCGAGTTCCAGTGCTTCAAGCTGGAGCAGCCAGGACGCAAGCGCGGGGTCTCCGAGTCCCATCTCCAGGGCAACGCGCAGCTGCTGCTGCAGACGCTCTCGGCGTTCGGTGTGGACTTTGGGATCGACCCGGACGCCTTCCTGCTCCACATGAACGCGCGCGAGATGGTCGTCTTGCTGCTCCACCTGCACCAGACGCTGCCCCAGTTCATCCCAAAGGCCACGATCGAGTTCCGAGGCGTGCTGGGACAGCCGATCGAGAAGAGCATCGAGCTCAAGAACCCGAGCACGCGCGCGCTGCGGTACCAGGTCTTCCTGGACGGAGGCGACGCGACCAACAACGCCGGGAGCAGCACGTTCAGCATCGAGTCGAACAGCGTGGTGCTGGAGCCGGGCAAGACGGAGGCGTTCGTGGTGACCTTCCGGGCGCGGTTCTCGCGCAAGGTGACGGCGCGGCTCGTGTTCCAGTCGGTGCGGGAGCACAGCGCACAGTCGGCGTCGTCCGGCGCGACGATGGTGTTCATCCTCGAGTCGAACATCGTGTCGCGCAAGCCGGTGCGCGTGATCCAGATCGAGACGAACACATACGAGAAGCGGATGGAGGAGCTCGTGATCGAGAACCAGTTTCCGGCGCAGGCGGCGTACAAGGTCTCCATGACACAGCAGCAGCTCCCGCCGCACCAGAGCAGCACGAACGCGTTCAGCGCTCACCCGGGCGGACCCGCAGCTCACACTCGGAGGAAGTCGATGCAGCTAAGGGACAGGGATCAGCTCGGCGGAGCAGCAGCAGTGACAACGAACTCATTCACTTCGACAGCAGAGGTCGCGCTGCCGGCGCACGCGTCCGCGAAGAAGAACGCCCAAGCTGGCAAAGGACGCGACGAGAGCGACTTCACGTGGTGCATGTGCGCGCAGCAGCCGTTCTTCCTCCCCGAGTTCGGCAGCAGCGGCTCGGCCGTCAGCAGCAGCGACCTGAGTCTCCAGGCGCAGCCGGTCGCGGGCGTCGGCGTCGTCAACATCCGCAGCCAGAGCGCCGTGACCGTGAAGCTCGAGTTCCTGCCGCTGCTCCCCGGGACATACAAGTGCCAGCTGCTCTTCCTCGACGAGAAGATCGGCGAGTTCATGTACGAGGTGCACGCTGTCGCGCACCTGCCCGCGAGCCTCGACACGCTCAAGTTCCAGTGCGAGACGACGGCCGGCGCTGCAGGTGGTGGCGGCGGCAGGCACAGCTTCCTGCGCGAGCTGGTCGTGCCGGTCAAGAACCCGCTGCTGTCGCGCGCGCTCGGCAGCTTCATCGAGCGAGCGAGCGGCCACCTCAAGGCCAAGCTCAAGGAAGGCCTCAAGCGGTGCGAAGACGCGCACCACACGAGCTTCGCGGCCGAGTTCAACTCGCCGTTCTTCGCGTCCGTGCACCAGGAGCTGCTCCTGAGCAGTTCGCAGAGCGCGACGAAGTTCTCGAGAGCGAACTCGTCGACCGTGAGCGCCTCTGGCGACAGCGAACCGGCGACGTCCCGGACCGACCGGTCTGGAACCGACCCGACGGGAGCTGCGTCGTCGTCGTCGACCAAGGCGGTGGCGAAGGCGAACCAAGCGCGGCTGCTTACCCCGCGGTCGAACAACTCGTCGGTCACGACGCCCAACAGCGTCCTCGTGGACTTCCAGCCGAAGGGGGCGGGCGTGTACTCGTGCAGGCTGGTGCTGCGCTCGAGCCGCACCGTGTGCGGGAGCAGCGACCTGCGCGTCTACGACTTGGAGGTCAAGGTGAAGGAGCCGAACGTCAAGACGCTGCTCGAGTTCGCCGCGCCGGCTCGGCACAGCATCGTGCAGGAGATCCCGCTGTCCAACCCTTCGGACACGCCGTGGACGCTCAAGGCATCGTTCAGCAACAGCTCGAGCAGCAGCACGAGCATGTTCTCGGGGCCTCCGGTTCTCCAGGTGCCCGCGAAGAAGAGCGCAAGTTACCCGCTCACGTTCTCACCGCGGTGGATCACGAGCGAGAAAAGCAGCTTCGTGCTCGTGAACCCGTCGACGCAGCAGCAGTTCGAGTTCGAGCTGAGCGGCTACGGCGAGGAGCCGCTGGCGCAAGACCACGTCGTGATCGCGTGCCAGGCTCGGACGAGTGTGGCGCGCGAGTTCGACGTCGTGAGCTTCCGGACGGATCCTCCGGGCGTCCAGACCTACAAGGTCGAGTCCGACCTGCGCGATGTGAAGGGAACGTCGTCGATCACGGTGCCGAGCGCGGGCGGCGCCGGCGTCAAGTACCCGCTGACGTTCAGTCCGATCGTGAGCGGGACGTACTTCGGCTCGATCACGTTCACGAACGAGGCGACGAAGGAGTACATCTGGTACACGATCGAAGCCAACGTGAGCCCGCCCGAGCCCGAGTCGACGCTCGACATGCGCGCCGTCGTGCGCGGCGCGATCGGCGTCGAGATCAGTCTCGCGAACCCGCTCGCCCACCCTGTGACCTTCGCGATCGAGCTCCAGGGCGACGGGCTACTGGGGCCGTCAGCGCTGACGCTCCAAGGCCACGAAGCCGGCGTTTACGAGCTGGTGTACTCGCCCATGCGAGTGACGAGAGAGGGGTCGGACCCGGACGACGGCGCCGTGCTCTTCTCGAACGAGGAGATCGGGCAGTTCTGGTACCGACTGCAGCTCACGGCGACGCGCGCGCCGGCGCAGGAGATGGCGGACATGTGCTGCGCTGTCGGCGACGTGTGCTCCCAGCCGATCCTGCTGCAGAACCCGAGCGACAAGGACGTGCTGCTCCAGTACCGGATCTCCAACACGCGCAACTTCTCGATCAAAGGCGCGACGGAGCTCAGCGCGCCGACGGGGAGAGCGGCATCGCCTCCGCGCGTGATCCTCCCGCCGTTCGGCCAAGCGTCCGTGGTCGTCGAGTACACACCGTCGTCGCTCTCCGAGCACGAGGCGGCGACGATCGCGTTCTTCGAGCCCGACGTCGTCAGTGACTGGGAGTTCGTCGTCAAGGGCGTCGGGAAGGCGCCGAGCGTGATGAAGCCCATCACAGTGGCCGCGAAGGTCCACGAGGCGGCATCGACGCTCTTCACGTTCAAGAACCCGTTCGCAGACACTCTCCGCGTCGACGTGAAGCTCGTCGTCGACGAGAGCGAGAGCTACACGCGGCGGCGGCGAGGCGCTGGCGGGAGTGGAGGTGACAGCGGCCAGGTGTTCGACATCCTGCTCAAGAAGAGCCGCGTCCAGATGGAGAGCTTCGGGCACCTCCAGGTCCCGATCTCGTTCATCCCGCAGTTCGTGTGCGAGGCACGCGCCGAGATTGTGATCCGTGGCAGCGAAGAGTACGGCGAACTCGAGTGGCGGTACCCGATCCACGGCGTCGCCGAGGCGCCGCTGTACCCGCGGCCGGTCACGTTCGCGTGCCAGGCGCGCGACTCGGTGGAGAAGACGATCTCGTGCGAGCTGCTGGCGTCTCCGCCGGACATGAACCCCTCGGACGAGGTGTTCACCGTCGAGTGGGACGTTCAGCCGGAGCGGTTCGGGGCCCTCGCGACCGCCGCGGCGATCGAGCGCTCGCTGACCGTGAGCGCGCTCAGCAGCGAAGGCGGTACCAGTGGGCAGAACCAGTCGGTCTTCCTGCCGTACCACGTGCGCTTCGAGCCGCTGCGTCCGTACCGCGGGTCCGTGTACATGCTCGTCCGGAAGAAGAGCGGCGGCTTGTGGCGCTTCGAGGTGGCACTCGACACGGGCGACCCGCAGGTCGACGACACGGTCACGATCGAGTCAAACCTCAACCAGACGTCGTCCGTGACGTTCCAGCTCCGCAACCAGTTCCGCCAGACCGCGCGGTTCCTCGCCGAGTTCTCGGCCGGCTCGTCGAGCGCGTTCACCGTGTACCCCGCCGAGGGCTACCTGCCTCCGTACGGCAGCGACGACGGGATGCCGTTTGTCGTATCCTTCACGCCGACCGGGTACGGCAAGATGCAGTCCGGCCAGCTCGTGATCCTCACGGAGGAGATGCAGTGGACGTTCAACATCCGCGGCGCGTACCCGGATGCGAGCAGCAAGAGCAGCGGCCCGAGCAGCAGTCTCAGCTCGAGCGCGTCGCGGTATCGCCTCGGGATCGACGCGAACCCGGGGCTCGGCTCGAGTGTCTCGCAGAGTCCGCAGTCGCGGTCGCCTGGTAACTCGAAGGCCCAGGCAGGTCGCTCGCGAGCCAAGTAGCACTCGGGTGTGTCAACCGTGTTGAGCGAATCGAGTTGTGAGTCCTGCTATTCAGAGTCGACGCGTCAGCTCTCGCTCTCTCACTCTCTCGCAAGAGCGCTGGAACATCCGCGATGGGTTGGAACGACGGCGTCTGGACGTCGCTCAAGTGGCGCCTCCAGGTGCTCAAGTGCTGCGCGTTCCTCCTGGCCATGTCATTCCTTGACCTGCGCGATCTCTGGTTTAAGCTCACGTGGGTCGGGCCGTACGACTCGTTCGCGTTCAACGCTGGGAGCCGCGGGTCGCTGCTCCCGGCGCCGCTTCCAGTCGACCTCGCGGCGCTGGCGGCGATGAGCCAGCAAGAGTTCGCGTCCGGCTGGCCGTCGTTCCTGTCGCGGTGTGAAGCGCTCACACCGTTCTGCTCGCCTGGCAGCACGTTCTTCCTGAACGCGCTGGGCTCGAACTGCCACGTCGGCGTGCTCAACGAGACCCGAACGATCGCTCGCCTGCCGATGACGAGCAACGCGCGCGCCGACGCGATGGCGTGGGGAGCCTGCCAGCTGCTCTTCGACCACCGCAAGCCCGCGGTCTGCCAGCAGCGCATTGCCAGCGGCTTCCTCGCTCGCTACCACATGCGAGCTGCCGCGGTTCCTCGGGAGTGGCTCGCGCTGGAGAACTCTGCAGCCGAAGCCGAGCTCCTCCGGTTCCTCGACCTCATCGCGAGGAGCTACCCGAAGCACAAGGTCGTGTGCACGGGCGGCTTCGAGTACCAGGAGCCAGGCCGGTACTACCCGACGATCTTCGGCTGCGCGAGTCCGAACCTGTTCCGCGCCGAGTTCGTCGGCGTGTACGCGACCAACATCGACCGGTTCGCGTTCGACAAGGCGTGGCTCACGGCGATCAGCGTCGTCTCCGTCGTCGGCATAGACTACAGGATCAGGCAGAACACGGTCAACTACTTCGACATGAGCGAGGAGCTGGTGGCCAGCGCCTCGAACGGGACGCTCGCCATCACGGAGACGACGTCCAACAACTTCGTCTCGAGAGGGCTGCTGTACGTGCTCATGATCGTCATCGACATCCTGCTGCTGCTCGCGCAGATGTACACTGGTTTGGAGCTCGTGACCGAGTGGATCCTTCCGGTGATGCGAAGGAAGGACGCGCAGCAGCTCGAAGCGGAGGAACGCGAGCGTCTCGACAACAACGCGTCGCTACGACCGACGGACGCGTCGTTCACCAAGGAGGAGTACACGTCGTCGCTGTCGACGTCGCTGTACCGACACCCGGTTGTCGTGCTGCTCACCGTCGTGAGCCAAGTGATCTCGTGGGGGATCATCATCCCCAACTCTGTGATCTGGACGTGGAGCTTGTCCAAGAGCGCCAAGCTTCAAGCGTACCTCGGCAGCCTGCGGCTCTGGACGTTGATCCTCATCGGCGTCAACGCGATCTGGGACGTCGTCGTGCTCTGCTTCGAGAAGCGAGCGTACGCCTTTGCGCGAGCGACGTACGTCACGCCGTTCGAGATCGCCGGCATCGGCGCCATCTGTGCGTACAGCAAGAGCGCGAGCATCATGGCGATCTCCGAGTCCAAGTTCGCCGTCGAGCACCAGCGCCTGAATGATGTGGTCTCGTTCCCAGGCTACGTTGCGCACGCCAACACGTTCAACGAGTACCTGGACGACGCGCCGAACTCGCAGGCGCACCTGCTCCGCGTCATGTACATGCCGCTCCTAGAGATCGTGCTCTGGAGCATCTTTGGCGTCTTCCTCTGGCTTCTCGTCAAGTTCGTGGGCTACTACATCTGGGAGCTGCCGGTGGTGATCAGGTGGACACTCGTGCTCAAGAAGATCATCAAAGCGAAGCAGACCACCGCTGCGGTCTCTGGGACCCAGGCGCACGCCAGCCGCGCGCAGCTGACGAACTCGGCGTACATCAAAGACCCACTGGGCAGCGAGTACCGACGCGAGTCGCTGGAGAAGCTGCTCGGCATCCCCATGCGTGCACGAAGTCTCGTGCGCGCGACCTGGAGTATGCAGAAGTCCGTGAACGGTGAGGTAATCATCCGCCCGCCGGTGCACCTCGACTTTGGAGTCCTCATCCGCGATCGCGTCGTGACAGCGCGCAGCGGCTTCGCGTCGACGATGCGCTCGAAGCTGCGCCTGCCTCCGCCACCAGCGCCACACGACGCCCGCATCCTCACCACCGCGAGCGTCAGCGACGCCGACTCTGTCGACTTTGGCGAGCTCAAGCGCGACCCAACGAGTCTGGTGAAGAAGACTCCAGCGAACGGCAAAGCGACTGTGTGCGCTGTCGGGGAGTAAGAGACGTACACTAAGAGAATCAATTTGGACACTGCGACTACAAGATGGACACTGGGGGCTTCGAGATGAACAACTGGAGGCATCACACGTCTGGAAGATAGTCCTGCAGCGACCGAATCTGTAGTGTGGATAGCATAGCACAGACTCGAGCAGGCGATTGGCACTCGTCGATCACACGAACCCTGGGACAGATAATCTTCAGACGCACCACTGCGAGCTCGACACCCGACGCCGCGTCCATGGCCTCGTACTGTTCGCGCATCTGCTGCGAGCGCAAGTCGAGTTCGCTGTGCACGTTCGCTTGCGATTGCTGGCTCATGGCTTCAACCTCTTTGTCGATGGACGAGAGCTGGTTGAGCTCGTTTTGAAGGTCGAGAATCCGCTGCTTCTGCTCCTGCAGCGTGTCCTGATGACAGACTCCGTGAGAGATCCGCAGCACTGCAGCACATCATCGCCTGCAACTGCCCACCTTCTTGCGCCTCCGGTACCGTCGCGACGCTTCTTGCGTTCGCATCCGCTTCTTCACGATCTCGAACTCGGCGTCGCTCATCTCGACGATCCCGCTGCTGGATGCGTGAGTCCCACCTCCCTCGGCTGCTGAAGAGCTTGTGGCAATGCTTCTTGTACATACAACATTGTCAATACCACGTGGACGGACCAGTACTTCAGCAGTACACCACAGCGGCGGCATGCCGACGTACGCTGTGTCTGGGCTCTGTGGGTGTTGCGCGACGTCAGTATCAGTTGCCTCATCCGAGAACGCGGCCGAGAAGTTCAACTTCCCCCGCACAGCGTGCCGAGTCAGCAGCGGGGGGATGGCGAACGCTGCTTCCTCGTCCTCAGTACGCGTCGGATGTTCGGTGCTCGCCCCCAGTGGCGGTATCTCCGTGTTCATCTCGCTGTTGCCGTCGCTGTTGTCACTCTCGCAGTGGTGTCCAGGAACGCCGCAGTCCTTCGAGACGCTCGCGTGGTCCTCTAACTCGCTTCCATCGCTCGGGTCCAGAAGCAGCATCGAGAGGATGTCGTCCATTATTGCGGTATCCCAGCACTGCTCGCCTCCCCGAGCGCCGGGCTCGCTGTGTTGCTGCTGATACGCCATCCTGGCGATACACGAATTTCGCGACTGCCGTGGGAAGCTCGGGCGCCTTTGGCATCGCGAAGCTTGTCACACCTCGGGGCACGAGCGCCCGGCGGGTCTCAGAGGACGACACCGAGCTCTGCGAGAGGTCGAGAAACCGCTCAACTGTCGCCTGAGGACTCTATCAGAGATCAACAGGACACTTTGCATGCGGCAGTTGGTTGGATGTGCGCGCGACGAGGTCTTCGTGCGTGGCTATGACCACGGCAGAGTGTGGCGAACGATGGTATCGTTGAGTAGCGAAGGCATCTCCAAGCCGGTCGCTCGATGATCTCGTTGCAGGTGCAGTAGTCGAATCGCACGGACGTGTGCTTGGAGTCATCGGTGGCTATCGCGTTCGGACAGCATCGCCTTGGTCGCCAGCTGCACTGGCAGCTAGCGACCAAGGCGATGCTCCTGGAAAGCATCTCTGCGACTAACCACGCTGATTTGGTGCGCTCTCCGTTTTGCCACCGAAAGCGCCGCTTCGAGCTTCAACCTGCACTCGCTTCGCCACCGTCTGGTGTGGGTTCAGCTTGTGTGGTTCTGAACTGTCACACCAACTGGCCACAACAGTTCATGGCTGTCTTGGCATAAGGTGTCCTTGCCACATGGCCCATACAGAACAACCGCATAGGCTCCATGTGCGGTGAAGACATCTTTGCCGCATCCACACGGCCCCCACAAGGGTGGTTCTCTCTCTCTGGCTATCTGTGCGTGTCCAAGTAGCGAAATAGGTGCGACTTGCGCTGTCTCTGAAACACCCACTCTTCATTATTTTGACTGGTGGCAGCAGCCACTTTACAATTATCGCTACGAAATCCATCTCTACATACTTTATCCTAGTTTGACTAAGGACTCGAGTGCGAATCGTCCCTCAATTTTGTGGATTTTTAGGTGCTCTATAACGCGACCTCTACCTGGGAACCTGCATCCCTCTGCCTGCTTGGGATGGGAACCACGACAACCTCCGCCATTCCTCCTTTCGCCTGCGCCAGCGCACGCGACCGACCGACCGACCGACCAGCGTTCTCCCTCAACAGCAGCGATGGCGGCCAAGACGCTGGCAGTTGCTCTGACGCTCGCGGCGGCGCTCGTGTCGACATCCGATGCGTTCCAAGGTTCGTTGTCACCTCCTCTCTCTCAGAGTTCGCTAGTAGTGTACTCAGATCTGCTCTCGCGCGTCCCGCAGAGTGCCGACAGCCCAACTACATGACGAAGAACGGCAAAATCGTGGCCGTGGACCCGCTGAACCCGAGCGTCGAGACGGAGATCAAGATCAAGGGCGTCGCGTGGAGCGGCATGGAGAAGGACAACATGATCCCCGACGGCCTCTGGGGCACGACGACCCCGAACAGCCAAGGCGTGCAGGCGACCACCGTGGTGCGTGCTTGAAAGACCAAACTGGATACGTGGACGCTCCCCTCACCGACTGACCCTGTGCCTCCGCTCGTCGTTCTCTCAGAAAAACGTGCTCGCGTTCATGACCAACAACAGCTTCAACTCGGTGCGCCTGCCGCTCAACGCCGAGTTCGTGTGGCGGGACCCGCTGCCGCAGCTCGCGTTCATCCACTCGTACGAGAACCGCGAGTTCACGACGTTCGACGACCCCAACAAAGTGCGGTACCTCGACCTGGTCGGCCGCGTGATCCAGACCTTCCAGGACGCGTACGTGACCGTGCTGCTCGACATCCACCTGCTCGACAAGTACGACAAGGACGCGTTCTGGTACACGGCGCCGTACGTCAACATCACCGAGTCGGGCACGTACAAGGCCGTGACGTACCTCGCGCGCACGCTCTGCAACGCCGGCCACTGGAACGTTCTCGGCATCGACCTCAAGAACGAGATGCTGGACGTCCAGTGGAACGCCGACGCCGCCGACGCCGACGTCAAGAACGACTGGCGCCAGGCCGCCGAGATCCTCGCGAACCGCGTCGTCGAGATCTGCCCGCAGTGGCTCGTGTTCGTCGGCGGCGCGAGCTCCCCGACCGATGCGCAGCGCTTCCAGGTCGCCGACGGCTACGCGCGGAGCGACCACTGGGACGGCGGGAACTTCAAGAACGCCACGCGCAACCCGATCAACATGACGGTGCCCAACAAGCTCGTGTACGCACCGCACGCGCACACGCACGGCGTCTTCCCGCGCAACTACCTGTTCTCGGCCAAGAGCAACTGCTCGACGCTCTCGGACGACTTCACGTTCGCCGACACCAAGACCGAGTGCGTCGAGTTCGCGGACGGCGGGGCCAAGACGCTGACCAAGCTCAAGTGCACCAAGTCGCAGTTCGGCTGCGTGGCGTACGAGCACCTGCCGGTCACGGAGCTCGTGGCGCAGTACAAGAAGGTGATGAACGAGGCCGTGGGCTCGCTCGCAGCCGAGGGCAAGGGCCCGATCGTGCTCGGGTCGTTCAGCGGCGTGTACGGCCCCGGCCAGCCGCACCAGACGGCGGTGCTGGACTACCTGATCGAGTACGCCGCGAGCGTCCAGGGCGGGTACTTCTGGGCACTCAACCCGGACAGCGAGTTCTACCTCGAGGACTCGATCGACAAGAAGCAGGGCGTGTTCGGCCGCACGCACTACGGCGTCATGAAGACGGTGTCGTGGCAGCAGGCGCACACGGACCTGCTCGCGGCGCTCGCCAAGATCCCGACGAGCGAGATCCCGTGCTACGGCGGCACGAAGAAGAAGGCGGGCGGCTCGAGCTCAGCCACGCGCGTGTCGGCGTCCAAGAGCGCGCTCGCGACGACGCTTGTGCTCGCGATGCTCGCGTTCGCCGTCATGTGAGCCGCTTCGTCTACCGTCGTCGCCGCCCGAGTCGCTCCGGCAGGCAGCGCCATCGTCACTCGATACACTCTCGTATTTAAGCGCTCGCACTGCTGTGCGCGTGTTCGTATGGGAAGCTGTTGTTGCCGTGCGTTTACAGAGCGCGAACTCAGCACAGGCGTGAGCTTCACGAACATCGTTTGCAGAAGAGAGACCGTCAAGCTCAAGCACTCGTTCCTGCGCCGAAGCGCTGTCGCCCAGTGAGTCTCTGAGCTGTTTGTCTTGCATCAGCTTCCGGAGGACCATTGCTTGATGTGCAGAGCGAGCACGCGGTCATGGCGGCTGACAACGATAGAGGCTGAAGCTGGTTCACACACACACAAGAAGTAAGCCGGCTCCGCCTGAGTGTTCTTTGCTGGAGGCTGTCTAGTGGAGCATTCACACGGTGGCCTCAAAGATGCATTCGTTGAGCGAAGTGGAAGTCGAGCGACGGTGGCTGGTGAAGCTTGCTGCCATGATCAACTCTGCAAGTGGCAGTGTGTACTCGGTCCCGGACAACGGCAAGGGTGGCTGAGTCCTCTGGGCTGATGGACTGCTACTCAAGTTGAAGGGGGCGTGAGGACGCGATCCCAGCACGAAACATTGATCAGATCATCTGAAGCGTTGCAGATGTGTCAGTGAGAGCCGTCGGTGCTCGTACCTGGGTTCTTCTGACACTCGACAAACATGGAGAGCGATCGGAAGAGCGGTGACGTTGTTCTGCTCGTCGGAACGTCGAATCTCTGGCACAGCTTCGCCACGATATTTTTCACCACCAATTTTGATGAGCTGCTCGTGCTGTAGATCGAATACGCGACGGCGAGTACGCTCTGTGAGTTCGAGATGAAAAGAGTCGTCCGCACTCAGGTGTGGAAAGCACGTTCATCTACGGTATCGAAAGCTGCCACTGTCATCAGGAAGGAATACAGGGTTCATGGTGTACGGTAGGTACAACGGCGACTGGCATTGAAACTCTCCGCGACATCGAAATCAGGGACCAGCGAGTCCGCCTTCGACGACGAAGCGTGAGCTGGCAGGGAAGGTCGGCTGCCTCGCTCAGGTCCGTCTCATGCCTATGACGTTCGAAGCGAGGGCTGCTAAACTCGACAACGAGCGTGACCAGACTGCGTTCTCGTCTCGAAACCATCCTGCAACGTCCCGTTCTCTAATCTTAGCGCCACCGAACTTGGGCAACAAGTCTGGATCGACATAGTTGGCGCGAGAACTCGGACCGACTGCAAGCAAGCCTCACAACTCAAACGAACTCCGTCGAGAGCGTTGACTTAGCTGACGAGATGCTGGGTCTCCGCCACTCCGTGACAGCGATGCTCCTTGCTGTTGGCGCTCTGCTTACCCTCCGCGCGCACCCCGAAGCAACCGTCGCGCCAAACTACTTCCTCGGAACGTGCCTGACAAAGGAGTGGGTGGCTTCGGTGGAAGCGCAGCTCGGGATCTCGTCCAAGGAGCGCGACCGCCTCAACCGGCTGGCGCACCCGTTCCTCCGGTCGGCGCTGAAGTTCCCGCGCTTCCAAGTGAACGACCCGCGCACCGCGCGAAGCGGCATCTTCACGCCAACGTGCATGCCTTCCAAGTCCCAGATGTACGGCGCCGGCGCACAGGTGGACGCGGCCGGCAAGATCACAGCGCAGGGCAAGATCAACGGCACGTTCGTGATCGAAGTCAACTACTGGACGACGCACGAGCTCGCGTCGAACGTGCTCGCGATCCTCGCCTCTGAAGTCTACGGCTACGAAGTCTCCATGCTCTACATCGCGGAAGCGCTCAGCATCACGCAGCGGATGTCGTCGGTGCGGAGCGGACTCTGTACGCCGACACACGTCAACATGGAGGTGTGGGTGGCTGGCAAGGAACAGGTTCTCGAGCGGTATGCGAACGAGTCGGTTGCGGTAGGCAGCGTCGGGTACTTCGGCCGCTCCGGGCTGTACACCACGAAGGACTTTGTCGAGGACTACCTGGAACCCACCAAGCGCGCCGGCGGACCGTACTTCGCGCTCTACTGGAACGGCTACAAGACGGACGACGCGCTCATCAACGCTGTCTCGATCTCCAAGCTCACGTCGAACGCGGCGTTCTTCCCTCCCGCCGAGTCGGGATGCGCTGACGGCTCCAACGGCTGCCTGAACCACTGCTCCAAGTCTCCAGCCTGCGCGGATCGCGAGGCCGCTGGGATGGAGTGCATCGTCGTGGTCATGATGTACGACTACTACGATCCCGGGTACCTCCAAGCGGCGATGTCCAACCTCGGCGTGCCGGCGTACTTCTGCTTCATCGGGTACGACGGAGCCATCGCGTACGCGCTGTACGCGCAGAAGAACAAGCTCCCGGTGCTCTTCTACCACTACGAGCCGGACTTGTTCCACATCAACCACGCCGGGCTCTTCGACCGCGTATTCCTGCCGCGTCCGGTGCCCGAGCGCGCCACACTCTCCACGGGCCTGTTTGGCGAGAACGGGTACGGCAAGCCGACAAACAACCCGGTCGACGTCGACTTCGCCACCACGACACTGGGGAAGTACATGTCGTCGATCCTCTCGACCCTGAACGACGACGGCCCCGCTGCCCGCCTCGTGTCCAAGCTCACGATCTCCGAGCTCAACCTCAACGACTTGCTGCGCAAGCAGAGCGCGATCACCAAGCGCGCCGACGAGCCCACGCCCGAGTTCCAAGCCGCGTGCAAGTGGCTCCAGGAGAACTACAGCGTCTGGAAGCTGTGGCTCGACCGTCTCCCGCTCTGCACGCTCGAGGAGCACATCGACTACAAGGTGACTGGCTGCGAAAGCGGCTCGAACTCGAGCAACAGCTCAGCGGCGGCCGCGGCATCCGGGTACCGGACGATCACGTTCGCGTGGAAGCGGCCGGACCCGACCAACGCGTCGCTGCCGTACACGTGTGACGGCGGCCTCGCAGTGTATCCACCGCCGCTCAAGACGAGTCGGTCGTGCGAGTGGATCCTCGCGGGCGCGTCCAAGTGGGTCGGCTGGATCTCGAGCAAGCCGGCGTGCGACGCTGCGTTCTACGCCTACGAGGTGTCCAACTGCGACGCGGACTCGAAGCGCACTGTGCGCTACCAGTGGTTGCTGCCGGACCCCGCGGACGCCTCCAAGTCGCTCGAGTGCGATCTCTCGGGCTCGACGCTGCCGGAGAACGTGTTGGTCGAGTGCGAGTACCTGCCGTTCTCAACGCCGCTGTTCCAGGGCATCGCCGTGGCCGACGGCGTGCTCATCGGCGTGCTCGTGTGCGCGATGCTCTTCGTGTACATCTACCGCAAGGCACCAATCATCAAGCGCTCGCAGTTCGAGCTGCTGCTGCTCATGACCTTCGGCGGCGTCCTCGTGTGCCTGTCGGCGCTCGTGTACGCGGGCGAGCCGTCCGACTTCCTCTGCGCCGCTCGTCCGATCCTGATCTCGACCGGGTTCACGACGATCTTCGGCGCGCTCTTCGTCAAGTCGCTGCGCGTCTACCGCGTCTTCATGAAGAGCGCGATGAAGCGCGTGACGATCACGATGGGGATGATGGTCAAGGT
>JAASGM010000420.1:0-20526 GCA_023334215.1 Globisporangium cystogenes | reverse complement strand
GTCGGCGCGCTCTCGATCGGCGTCGCGGTGGCGGCCAACTACTTCCTCATCTACGGCTGCTTCGGCTGGAGCGGCATGGGCTTCGACGGCTCGCCGCTCTCGACGGTCATCGCGTCGTGGTTCCAGCCCATCGCGCTCATCTCGTACTGCATCCTGTACAAGAAGATGCACCTGCAGGCGTGGGCCGGCTGGGACTGGAGCGCGCTCACGCGCGACCGCCTCAAGACGTACCTCGGCATCGCGGTGCCCGTGGCGATGAACAGCCTCGTGTCGAACCTCGCGAGCTCCTCGCTCTCGCTCATCGCCGCGAAGCTCGGCTCGGACGTCATCGCCGCGAACGCCGTCATCTCGGGTCTGTGGAAGCTGCTCTGGGCGCTCTTCTGGGGCTTCGGGTGCGCCACGCAGATCCGCGTGGCCAACTGCCTCGGCGCGAACCGGCCGAAGGCAGCGAAAGCGCTCAGCTCGCTCGGACTCGGGTGCACAGTCGTGTGCGTGCTGCTGCTCGCCGCCGTGACGCTCGCGCTGCGCGAAGACCTCTACCAGCTCTACACGACGGACGACACGCTGCTCAAACTCTGCATGCTCGTGCAGCCGATCTTCGTCACGGGCTACATCATCCAGTCGATCGAGATCCTGATGGCGTCCGTGCTGACGGCGATGGGCGAGGCGTCGATCGTCGCGTGGACGAGCACGATCTCGACGTGGTTCATCGAGCTGCCGATCGCGTACTTGGGCGGCGTGACCTTCGGCTACGGCTTCCCGGCGCTCTGGTACTCGATCTGCATCATGGAGCTCGTGAAGCTCGTCGTGTACCTCATCGCGGTCGGTCGCACGGACTGGAACCGCATGGCGCGCAACGCCGTGGAGAACATGGAGGTCGCGGACATGACGGAGGCGGAGCTCGAGGACGAGGCGCTGAGCGTCGCGCTGGCCGAGGGCGGCAACGCGCCGAACGGCTTCATCCTCGCGCCGTTGTCGCCGGTGACGCCGATCCCGACGCCCTCGAGCATCGCGTCCGCCGGCAGGAAGCAGTGGGGCGAGGAGACGGACGTGGAGGACGGCGCCGGCGGGCTGCACATCCGGCGGTCGAGGCGCTCGGGCTCGGCGGTCCGGCCGTGAGTTAGGTGTAGACGGCGACTCAGAGCGGTAGAGGACAGCGTGATAAACGATAAAGTGTGTGTCTGTGCGGTGCGAACTGCTGTCGATGGCTCTGGTGGAACGGGGGAGACACACGAGACCAACTCAAGTGACCTGAAGGTGGTGGACGTTGTTGGTGCAGAACATGGCTACACTGCATGTGATCGAGATCAAGCTCCGCGCTACCCTGTGACAAGCGCATTCTCCACCACCGCTTTCGGCGATCAGCGAGAGAGCGTTGCACCAACACACCAACCTGTGCTGGTTTGCTTGCAGTCCGCCAGTAGCGGGCTGCGCTCGGGCGGGCTGGCGTTGGAGCGCGCAGGTCACCTCGAGCATGAGCACAGCGAACGCCTTCACCAAAGAAATGCTGGTCGGAACAGGCTTTGATTTGCAATCCCGGTAACGTTGGGCGATTATTCGGTAAAAAGTGTGATACGACAATATTAACTAATATAGTATACCAAAATAAAATACATTTAGGCGCTATATGATTACCCAAGATATAATCTCATGTTTGGGGTGTTCTATTTTCTTATAATAGGCTTTAGTACCCAATTGTATGCCACCACCACCGCTTGGCGGAGTAGAGGACCTCCTCACTCGCACTCTCGACGGAGCTGCTCACTCGTCAACCTTCCACTTCGCCAGCACCGGCACGTTCGCCACCACCACCACATCGCACCAGCAGCAATGGCTGCCGGCGTCGAGAGCTCGCCGCTGCTGCTCAAGCCGCGCACGTCCGAGCCGGAGGTGAACATTCGCGACGAGTTCCTCTCGCTCACGTCGATGGCCTTCCAGGTGAGCCTCTCCACCTTCGCGCGCATCGCGCTCACGTCGATCGACGGCGCGTTCCTCGGGCACCTGGGCACGAGCGCACTGGCGGCGTCGTCGCTCGCGTCGATTTGGACGAGCGTCCCGCTCACGGGCGTGTGGGCCGGCGCGTCCGCGCTCATCACGCTCTGCGGGCAAGCGTGGGGGGCCAAGAACGGCAACCTCACGGGCGTGTGGCTCCAGATGGGGCTCGTGGTCGTCTCCGTGCTCATGGTGCCGGTCTTCGTCTGGTACTGGTGCGTCGGCGTCGCGCTCGAGCACTCGACTGACGACGCCGAGGTCGTGCGCCTCGGCGAGCGCTTCGCGCGCATCCTGTCGTTCTCCATCTGGCCCTCGCTCGTGTACGCGTGCGTGCGGCTGTACTTCCAGTCGATGGGGATCATGGCGCCGACCACCGTCGTCGGCGCGCTCTCGATCGGCGTCGCGGTGGCGGCCAACTACTTCCTCATCTACGGCTGCTTCGGCTGGAGCGGCATGGGCTTCGACGGCTCGCCGCTCTCGACGGTCATCGCGTCGTGGTTCCAGCCCATCGCACTCATCGGCTACTGCGTCGTGTACAAGAAGATGCACCTGCAGGCGTGGGCCGGCTGGGACTGGAACGCGTTCACGCCGGAGCGCATCGGCACGTTCCTGAGCATCGCCGGCCCGATCGCGAGCAACTCGCTCGTGTCGAGCCTCGCGAACTCGGCGCTGTCGCTCGTGGCGGCCAAGCTCGGCTCGGACATCATCGCCGCGAACGCCGTCATCTCAGGGCTCTGGGGCTTGCTCTGGGCGCTCTTCTGGGGCTTCGGGTGCGCCACGCAGATCCGCGTGGCCAACTACCTCGGCGCGAACCGCCCGCAGGCCGCCAAGACGCTCGGCATGCTCGGCTTCGTGTGCACGATCATCACGGTCGTGACGCTCGCGACGCTCACGCTGAGCTTCCGCGAGGCCATCTTCCGCGTCTACACGAACGACGACGACCTGCTCAAGCTCTGCATGCTCGTGCAGCCGATCTTTGTCACGGCCTTCATGATCGAGTCGGTCGAGATGCTGACGTCGTCGATCCTCACGGCAATGGGCCAGGTCAAGGTCACGGCCTGGACGAGCTCGCTCTCGGTCTGGTTCATCGAGCTGCCGTTCGCGTACGTGGGCGGCGTGGTGCTCGGCTACGGCTTCCAGGCGCTCTGGTACGCCATCTGCGTCATGGAGGTCGTCAAGCTTTGCGTGTTCGTCTTCACGCTCTCGCGCACCGACTGGGTCGAGATGGCGAACCTGGCGGTGGCCACGATGGAGGCCAACCCGGACGACGACGCGCAGGTCGAGCAGGACGAGTCGCTCCAGCTCGCGGTGGCCGAGGGCGGCAACACGCCCGTGGGCTACAACCCGGTCACGCGCTCGCCGGCGACGGCGCTGCTCACGCCCGTGAGCCGCAAGCAGCAGTGGGACCAGATCGACGAGTTCGGCGTGCACAAGCGCCGCGGCTCGTCCGCGACGCCCAACCTCTCGCGCGCCAGCTCGTTCTCCCGCGCGTGAGCCAAGCGTTCGAGCCTCCCCCACACACTCGTCAATACACTTGTTCACCACCTTGCTGTCCCTCTCACGCGCGCTCTCAGCTGTCGTCGCTGCTGTCGTTCAGCGCCTCCATCTCGCGCGCGCGGCAGCAGGGGCAGTGCCCGGCCTTGAGGTACTCAAACTCGAAGTCCTCCTCGTGGAAGAACCGGCGGCAGTGCGGCGAGAGGTGGATCTTGAGCTCCGGGATCATGTTCTTGAAGAACTTGGCGCGCACGAGCGGGCTCGGGTACCGCACGACGAACACCTCGCTCGGCTGCAGACTCAGCAGCACGCGCTCGTCGACCTGCAGCACGTGGTACTGCGCGCCGCCGCCGCCGGAGCGGTGGCCGCTCGAGCCACTCGAGCCGTCGTGGGCCGCCTGGCGGTTGAGTGCGAACTCGAAGAGGTCTCCAGTGGTGTTGGAGGTGCTGGCGCCGGTGTCGTCGTCGCCGAACTTCATCGTCTGCGTGCCGTTGCCGTGGTCGGTCTCCTTCCACCCGTCCGACTTGGCGCTGCCGCCGCCGGCCTCGCGGTCGCCCGGGTGGGTCTGGATGAGCCGCTCGGCCTCGTCGTCCGAGATGCCCGCCTGCGCAACACAAAGCGGTCAGTGACGAGCTCGACATGCTTGGCAGGCTTGACAGGCTCAACGCACGCACCGCGGGCTGGAACTCGACGAGCGGCAGGTTCTCGAAGGACACGAAGGAGCGCACGAACGGGTGGCCCGAGGCCACGCACACGTCGCCCGTGCCGTTCGGGTTGAGCAGCGGGTTGGTCGTGGACGAGCGGTAGTCCACCGGCAGGAGCTCCTCCTTGTCCGAGTACGGCTTGGTCTGGAGCGTCATGGCCGTGAGCTCCACCTGGCGCTGCCACTCGGGCCGGAGCTTGAGCTGCAGGAGCTTCTCGAACGCCTGGCGCGCGAGCTTGAAGGTCTCGAGCTGCAGCGCGTGGTGCCCGAGCGTGAAGTAGACGTTCCCGAGCGAGACGCCCGGCGGCACGCTGGCCGGCAGCGACGCCGACGCCGACGCGCGCTTGGACGGCGTCTTGGTGAGCGTGTTGACGAGGAATCGCGCCGAGTGGAAGAGCGCCTCCGGCTGCAGCGTCGTGAACGGCTCGTCCGTGTAGGCGTAGACCATCGCGTAGGCGTAGTAGACCTCCGAGAGCGTCTCGTGCTCGAACGCCGCGGCGAGCTGCGCGCTCGTGGCTTCTGCGGTCTCGTCGCTCACGGGGTTCGCCAACGGCGCCGGCAGCGCGGTGAGCATCTGCTCGCAGAGCCGCCAGTGGTAGTAGGACGCGTCCCGGAAGCGGCGCTCGACGACGGCGTTGTCGATGAGCTGCAGGAGCAGCTTGGCGCACTGGTCCGGGCGGTGGCCCGTGGTGAACGCCTCGAGCGCGTCGTCGAACCGGTCCTGGCTCACGAGCCACTCGGCGTACGGCGCGTACACGTCGTCGGCGTTCCGGACGCGGTCGCGGTGCTTGCGCGCGAGGCGCACGGCCTCTTCCCACTCTTGCAGGCGGATGTGCATCTGGAGCAGCGCGTCGAGGTCTCCGAGCTTGAGGAACACGTCGCGCGCGTGCTTGAACTTGTCGGCCTTGAGGAAGTAGGCGGCGCAGAGCGCGAGGACCTTGGCCTCGCTCGCCTCCGCCTTGTGCGCGACCTCGAGCAGGTCGTCGAACCAGCCGCGGTCGCCCATGATCTCGACGGCCTTGAGCGTGTTGCCGCTCGCCGCGTACATCTCGGCGGCGGCGCGCCAGTCCTGCACCTCCTCGGCCCACCGCGCCTGGTCCATCACGAGCTGCTTGATGTCCACGCTCTTGCTCTGCGCCGCGAACCGCTTGGCGTCGTCCCACATGCGCAGGTCCGCGAACATCTTGATCGCCGCCGGTGCCTCGCCGCAGTCGGCGAAGAGCTTGGCGGCGAGCTGGAACTTGCACTGGTACGCCATGATCTCGGCCTGAAGCATCGCGCGCACCTTCTTGGCGGCCTCCGGCGCCGCGTCCCCGTCGCGCGGCAGCTGCTGCCGCTTGCGCTGCTCGAGCGCGTTCACGAGCTCGATGTACCGCACGTCGCGCACGCGGATGAACGCCTTGCGCGCGACGTCGAAGTCCATGCTCTTGAGCGCCTCCCACGCGAGCAGGCGCCAGTCGGCCTCGGTCACACCGAGGCACGAGACCTGGTACGCCTGCGCGAACTCGTTCTGCTCGAGGTACCGGTAGAGCGGCGCGGACTGGGGCACGTCGATCGTCTGCACCGCGAGCGCGTTGAGGCAGAAGACCTTGGAGCCCGTGAAGCCGACGACGAAGCCCTGCATGCGCTGCGCGTGGCCCGGGAAGCTCCCGGTCTTGATCTTGAGCTGCCCGTTGCCGGCGAAGCAGAGCATGTCCTCGAACTCGGTGTTCCACGCGACGCTGTTGGCGTCCCGCTCCTCGAAGAGCATCTCCTTGGTCGCGAGATCGTACACGACGCACTTGTGCGAGTCGTCGACCACCGCGAGCTTCTCGCGGCTGCGCAGGACACACACACACACACACACACACGAGCATCGTCAGAGCCTAACAGTTGGGAAGGTCGAAAGAGACAGGCAGGTAGGCAGCACGGGCACCGCACTTGGCGCTGATGTCGAGGCACGAGATCGGGTTGTTCTGGTGGATGAGCGGGATCGGGAACGGGTTGTCGATGAAGATCTGCCAGACCGAGCCATCCTTGAGCCCGACGAGCAGCCCTTCCTTGCCCGGGGCGCCGCCCGTGACCTTGATGTACCGGATGAGCGACTCCATGACCCACTCGCGCTCCTTCCGGCCGGAGAAGTCGTACTGCTGCAGCTTCTGCTTCTGGCACAGGATGAAGTTGAGGCTCGTGACCACGAGCAGACTGCACGGCAGGTCCTTGACGATGCGCTCCTTGACGCGGTACCGCATCTCGTAGCTGCTCACGGCCGCGCCGGACTCGGCCTCGAGCTCGTAGATGATGATCTTGTCCGAGAGCTGCACCGCGAGGCGGTCGCGGTACACCGAGAGCTTCTTGACGCAGTCGCGCGTGCGGATGCGCACCTTCTGCTCCGTCATGAGGTGCTGCACGATCACGTCCGTGATGTTCTCGCGGTAGGCGTACCGCTCCTGGTAGATCCCGTGCACCGTGCCGAACACGAGGCAGTGCACCGCGATCGAGCCGTCCTCGCAGCCTACGGCCACGAAGTTGGTCTTCGGCCGCGCCTTGATCGCCCAAATCCAGCTCTCCATCTCGCAGATGCTGCGCGCACACGGCCGGAGTGAGCGCCGCGTTCGCACCCACAGAGCACCAATAACCACAGCATCAGTAGCAGCAGCAGCACTGACGTGGCGAGGAAGATGCCGTCCTTCGTGTACAGCCCGGCCTTGCGGTTCGAGCCGCTCACGAGCAGGTACTTGCCCTTGCTGCACGCACGAGCACAGGCACCGGTGTCAGTCTTCTATCGTCCCCACAGCCACAGACACACACACTCGCTTCCGGACCTAAAGTACGTGATGCTCGTCGGGTTGAACGCGAGCTTGCGGGGCTTGCCCTGCATCGCGCCGCTCGCGTTGTAGAACGAGAGCGTGCGGTCCCAGCACCCGACCGCGAGGACGTCGACGTTGTCGTCGTGCGCGAGCGTCCAGGCCATGGTCCAGACGGGCCCGGGGCGCTCGATCAGCTGCTTCTCGTTGCCCTGCTTGTCGCGGATCGTCACGAGCCCGTTGAGCAGCCCGAGCGCGAGGAACTGCCCGTCCTTGGTCCAGCAGGCGCAGAGCACCTTCGCGACGACCTTGTGCTTGGACACGGACTTTTGCTCGGGCGCCCAGAGCCCGAAGTCCGACGTCGTGCAGCTCGCGAGGCACTGCGACTGCGGGTTGTACACGAGCTTCTGGATGCTGTCGTTGTGCGTGTACTTGAGGATGCCCTCGGCCTTGTCGGTCCAGATGATCACGACGTTGTCGGCGCCGCCGGACGCGAACCGCTTGCCGTCGTGCGAGTAGTCGACCGAGTACACGACACCCTTGTGGCCCTTGAGCGAGTGCAGCAGCGTGCCGTCCACGGCGTCGTAGACCATCACGCGCGTGCCGATCGCCGCCACCACCTGCGAGCCGTCCGGCCGGAACGCCAGGTCCTGCACGACGAACTTCTCGCCATTGCGCTCCGGGACCTTGTCGCTCCACGCCAGCACGCTGCGCATCGCGCTCGCAGAACCAACTAACTACCCAACCAACCAGCCAACCAGACGCTGCGGGACGAGCGCGAGAACCGAGTGTGCGCGGCAGGAGGTAGCAGATCGCCAAAGGTCGCGGCGCCTCTTAGCAAAATGCGATAGTGATATAAACCAGGGAGATACAAAGTAGACCTCGACAGACATCCCGATGCTACTGGGCGACGCGATGGCGGAACGCAGCGATGCGGAGCCTGCCGAGTCGACTCTGGAGATAGCAGACGCGAAGAAGGCGCCGGTTGCATACGCGGCGACGGATACGCGGATCCGAGTCGTCGTCCGCGTGCGGCCGAAGCTGGCGATCGAGAAAGGCGATTCGTGCGAGTTCCTCACAGTCGACGGCGCCAGGTTCGCATCGCGCTTCGGATGGCGGAACCCCGTACGTCTTGGGAGCTCACAAGCGCATTCACTTTGCAGGAACTTGCTGCAGCTCTCGACGTCTGCCGCCACAACGGAGGCGAGGAGCTTCCGCTTCGACCACGTCTTCGACCCTCGTGCGACGCAGGTGGCCGACCGTGTGTGGCTGCGGCTGCTGCGGAGGACACGAGGCACTCACACGACACTCTGCGTGGCCTGAACAGACTGAGATCTACGACCAGATCGGGTTCTCGGGCATGCTGGTGAGCGTCTTGGAAGGCTACCACGCGACGATCTTCGCCTACGGGCAGGTACAGCCAGTCACCGCCCAACTCCACCGTTGAACATCAGGCGAGCGCCGGTGCTGATGCTGATCTCCAGACAGGATCCGGGAAGACGTTCACGATGGAGGGGAGCGAGTACGAGGTACTACTGAAGTAGGACGCTCGGTAGTGCTGAGCCCTCTCTCTCTCTCTCTTTCTCTCTCTCTGACAACAACGGTTCACATGACGATCGTAGATTGCTCGAGACGCCAACAGCTCAAGCGACCGCGTGGTGTCGCGGCCGAAGAGCTCCGACATGAGCCCCAGCTCGACGCGTGTGGGAGTACGTCGGTGCGTTCGCTCTTTCTCCGGCATCGAACGAACCTCACAGCGGACACCCTCTATCCCAGGTCATCCCTCGCGTCATCTTCGACCTGTTCGAGAGGATCTCGGCGCTCTCGCTCTCGACCGCAGCGCCAGGACGGCGCGAGTTCATCATCAAGTGCTCGTTCGTGCAGATCTACAACGAGCAGATCCTCGACCTGTTCAACCCCTCGCACCTGCGAGCACCGGCATCGTCGACGGTAAACAGCAGCAGCCACCGCAGGATGGGAGCTCGCGAGAGCAAGAGCTCGAGTACGGGCGGACTGAAGCTCCGGTGGTCGGCAGCGAGAGAGTTCTACGTCGAGAACCTGCGCATTCTCGAGTGCCAGAGCCCCGAGCAGGTGCTGCAGCACTTCCAGGATGGAATCAAGCACAAGGTGATGGCGTCGCACCGACTCAACGCGGCGTCGTCCCGCTCGCACTGCGTGTTCACGATCTACGTCGAGAGCTTCGACCCGAGTGACAACCCGAACGACGTGCTCCAAAGTAAGCTCGCGCTCGTCGATCTCGCGGGCTCCGAGCGGATCGACAAGACCGGCGCCACTGGTGTCACGCTGCAAGAGTCCATCGGGATCAACAAGTCGCTCTTCGTGCTGCGCCAAGTGATTCAGGCGTTGAGCGAAGAGAGCTCCGCGGCTGCTGCCGCGCTACTGGACAGGAAGCCGAGACCGAAAGGCGTCGATCGCGCGTATATCCCCTACCGCGACTCGAAGCTCACGTCGCTGCTCAAGTACAGTCTCGGGGGCAATAGCCTGACGCTCATGATCGCGTGCCTGTCGCCCAGCGACGCGCACTTCGACGAGAACCTGAGCACGCTCGTGTACGCTTCGAAGGCACAGTGCATAGCGAACAAGCCGATGAAGAACGAGGACCCGAAGACGGTTCTCATCCACGAGCTACGCCAAGAGGTCGAGGGTCTGAGGAGGCAGCTCGCGCAGGCGCAAGACACCATCCTGAGCTTCCACCAGCTTTCGTCTGAGCACCGAATCGAGTCGAGCAATCAGCAGCAGCTCGATGAGGGCTCGAGGCGCACAGAGTCAGATAGCAACGACGCCGACAAGCGACAGGATGCGCGCTCGCGACCATTGGAGAGCTCTGCAGGACCTCCTTCAACACCACTCGATAGTGCAGCTTCTGGAGTGAGGTCCAAGGCTCTCAACAGCGAGAGCGCGACGACGAAGAAGCTGAAGCTGAGCGTGATCGACAACGTCGAGATGATCAAGCAGCTCTACTCAACAGAGAAGACGCTGAGCGAGCGCGTTCGCTCACAAAGCAGCCGCATCGAAGATCTGCAGTACGAGACCCGCGTGCTCAACGTCGAGAACCAGTCGCTGCGCGACAAGCTCGAAGTGCTCGAGTACTTGCTCGCCGACTCGCAGCGGAAGGAGACGGACACTGGAGCGAACAACTACAACAACGGCGAACCAGAGCAACCTGAGGAGATCCCAGGCTACGGTGCTCTGAGGGCATCGTCCAGTTTACCGCGCGTCGGCATCGCTCCACCAGCTGAGCGCATTCGCGAGGTGTTGCGCGGGGGTAAGAAGAGTTCGTCTCGAAGGCTTGATCCCGGCCGGTCCGAGAGCTCAGTGGCTCCGAATCAAAGCTCGAGCCAGAAGAGCGTGGAGCCGACGACGACGCGCAAGGACATCGACACGGGCTTGCTATCGGTGCGGTGGCGATCCCAGCAAACCTTCGTGAGGCTGAACGTGTGAAGTGCTCACGAATGTCGTTGCGTTCTGTTCCAGTTGAGTGAACTCAAAGAGCTGCTGAGCGGGAAGACTTCGAGCGCAGGTGTCTCGAGCAACCGCACCGATCGAAGTAGCAGCCGCAGCAACAATCGTGGAACCAGACCAGGACGTACGTTCTCAAGCGAACCATCTGCGAGTCGGCAGCTGAACCAGACGCCAACAGCCCCGATCAGGCATTCCCCCAGCAGCGCTGGTGAGGATGTTGGATGGTCTGCTTCTCTAAGATGTCGAACGAACTAAGTGCACTGACGTCGGTTCACTCTCTGCAGGTCTCAGCACTGCGAGTTCCACCTCGGACTCACATAGTCGAGAGCCTTTCCACGCAAGCTCTGCGGCGACAGCGAACATCCTGCTCACACTGGAAGAGCAGCGACAGCAGCTGCCAAAGCGCAGTATGATTGAGCTCGGTGCGTTGCAAGAGGTGACTGCAGTACGCGTTGGTTGGACTTACGTCTCCTCGAAACATGGTGCATCAGACCCACTGGACTCGCTCTCGGAGCTCAATCGCCTGCTGCGAGTGAAAGCTACGCTGCGACGAACAACAACTGCAAATGCTGCAAGTTCTTCGTGTTCGAGTTGATCAGTTCAATCGGAAGCGTGAACAGGTATGTTACGGCTGGTGGTACGTCACAACATGGGCTGACGGTGAATGAGTCTCTCTGTACAAGACGAGCAAGGGAACTCGCAGGCAAGAGAAGGCGAACATGAGCTCCATCGAACCGAGCAGTCCACTGCAGCCAAAGTGTCAAGCAGGAGGTGCAAGGAATTTCCAAGTCCAAGTCGGTTCAAGGCGTCAGGGTTCTTGCGAGGCTCGTATCCAGTCCATGCAAACCGGACAACGCGCATACACGGTGCGATCGATTGCCTGCAAAGGTACGTTCGTGTCTCCAGGAAGCGAAGCTTGTACCGAGGTTATGTTTATTTTCTCCCTCGGTACAAGCTGTTCGAGAACGAAAACCTCGATTAGAACGAGCATCATACACTAAATCAGTTCCACGTCACTCTCCGAAAAGAAAGACCCTTTCGACAACCTAATGACGGTGATCGCGGACAAGGTGCTCGTGCTCTTCCTGGAGGACGGCGGCGGCGACAGCGACGCGGCGCTGGACGCCGTGGCGGCGCGCGGCTGCTGCGGCACCCTCGTGCTGCCGGCCGGCGCGTCGCCGCTCGATAATCTGCTGGGCGTCGCGCGCGGCGCCGGCGGCGCGGAATCGCGTCTCAAGTGCGCCATCGCATCATCTGCTCCGCTTGCGCCAGTCCCTCCTGACACTCGCTGCCCGCAGGTTCCCGAAGATGCCGCTGGCGCTCTTCAGCACGCAGCCGAGCGCACGCGCACTCGCGCAGTCGCTCGGCGTCGCGCAGGTGGCGGACGCGGACGCGCCAGAGGCGGAGGCGGAGGCGCGCGCGCTGCTCGCGGCGGACGGCAAGCAGCTCGTGTTCGTGCACGCGACTGCGTTGGCGACGGCGCAGTGGACGCGCGCGCTGGTGCGCGAGCTTATCGAGAAGAGCAGTGACGGCGGCGACGCAGCGCGCTGCCTCGTGGCGGTCGTGCGCTCGGCGCAGCTGCCGCACCAGCCGCCGACCGACGCCAGCGCCTTCCGCCCGCGCCAGAGCCTGGAGAAGGTGGACGGCGAGTATCTCGAGGCAGCGGCCGAGAGCGCGGCGCTGTGCCGCCTGCTGCTGGCGTTCTACCAGGCGGACCGCACGCGGTGCGACCACGTGCAGACGCTGGACGAGGCGCAGATCGACGCGCTCGGCGGCTACGGCGCCATGAGCGCACTCATGTTCGCGCAGGAGGTGGCGTTCCGACTCGGCTTCGCACCCAAGTACGGCGCGTAAGGCGGCGCGAGTGAGGGAACGGTGGTGTGCGGCGCATGTGCACAGCGAGAAGGAAGGAGTGTGTGTCAGTCCATATAGATCTCAGTTCTACTTTTCGTAAAACCTTTGAGTAGCGAGCCAAGATCATTTCTTATTTCGATCTCATATCATTTAAAAAAGTGATATTTGTATACTCACGTAGCTATTAATCTAGCATATCTGAAAGGGTATGTAGTTATAAGCCGCTCATTAATCACGAGATTCCACGCATTGTTCCGATGTTCTCCCCAACCGCCTTCACACAGCGGAACTCGCCGCCTCGCACGCACGCACCCTCCAGCAGCAGCCGCCGCCGCAGCGCTAGCGCCCGTCGCTCGCGTCGCCGCTGCCGCCGCGCTCCGCCCCCCACCAGAAAGCACGCGCGTGCCTCCCGCCTCCCGCAGCTCGCGCGCGACCGCGTACGAGGACTCGGACTCGGACGCCGACAGCGCCATGTACCAGTCCGTGAGCGAGACGGAGCCGATGCTGGCCCACGGCGGCAAGCACCCGCCGGACGGCGCCGCCGCCGCCGGCACAGGCTCGGTGCGCAGCATGCGCCTCGAGGCGCCGCCGCCGCACTGCAACGACGGGCTCTTCGCCGCGCTCTTCCTCGTGAACGTCGGCGCGATCGCCGTCTTCGCGTTCGCGAAGGGCGTGCCGGCGCTCGCCAAGAGCCTGCGGCCGCAGCCGACGCCGACGCCCGACGACCCGGACGACTTTTCGCACGTGTTCGTGCTCGCGGCCGCGCTCGCGGGCGTCGCGGTCGCGCTCTCGCTCGCGTGGATGAAGCTGCTCATGGCGTACGCCGCGTCCATGATCCGCATCGCGCTCTGGTTCAACGTCGGGCTCACGGTCGTGTTCGCGCTCACGACGTTCGCCGTGAGCCCGCTCATGGCGTGTCTCTTCCTGCTCATGGCCGGCCTCAACGTCTGGTACATCTTCGCGGTGCAGGACCGCATCGGCTTCGCGTCCGCGAACCTCAAGGCGGCGTGCGCCGCGGTCGCGGACCACTCGTCGATCTTCCTCGTCGCCTTCCTCCTGCTGCTCAAGCAGACGATCTGGCTCGTGCTCTGGTCGCTCAGTGCCGTCGGCATCTACCAGATGCTCAAGGACGCGGACCCGGGCTGCGAGAAGCTCAACGCGAACGGCCGCCCGGAGCGCCTCTGCGGCGGCGTCGGCGGCGGCTTCGTGCTCTTCTTCATGCTCATCAGCGTGTACTGGGGCCAGCAGGTACTGCAGAACATCCTCACGTGCACGACGTCGGGCGTCGTCGCGTCCTGGTGGTACCAGCCGAACGCGAAGAAGGCCACGTCCGGCGCGCTCTACCGCTCGCTCACGTCGTCGTTCGGCTCGATCTGCTTCGGCTCGCTCATCGTGGCCGTGCTCCAGGCGCTGCGCACGGTGCGTGCGTCAACTGGGAGTCGTGTTGCTCTCTTGCGAGTGCGTCTTGGCTGACGACTGCGTCATCCTTCTTTCTGGTGCTGGTAGATGGCGACGATCCTGAAGCAGAAGGCGCGTGACGACGACAACGGCGCGCTCGCGTGCGTCGCGTGCCTCGCCGAGTGCATTCTCAACTGCCTCGAGGGCATCATGGAGTACATCAACCAGTGGGCGTACGTGTACGTGGGCATCTACGGCTACGACTTCCGCACGAGCGGCAAGGCTGTGATGGACCTATTCGCGAACCGCGGCTGGACGGCTGTGATCAACGACGACCTCACGTCGAGCGCGCTCACGCTCGGCGCGCTCGGCGTCGGCGTCGTGACGTGCATCATTGGTCTCCTGGTGGCCAAGTTCTGTCCGCAGTCGTGGTTCACGGCGCTCGGAACGACGAACACGGCTTACGGTGCGTTGCGACGGAAGGGATCTCGCTTGTCGACCAAGCCTCTCACATTGTTGCTCGTCTCGCGTGCAGGCGTGCTGGGCACGATCGGCTTCATCGCCGGCATGAGCATGGCGATGATCCTCGCGAACGTCGTGATCACGGCGCTGCACACGGTGTTCGTGTGCTTTGCCGAGGTGCGTCAGCTGCTCGCGGTTGCCTACGGGAGTCGGAACTCTGTGATGACGCGCTGAGCTGACGTGGGTCTCGTGCCGCTTGTTGTCGTCTCTGCAGGACCCGATCGCGTTCAGCCGCAACCACCCGCGCGAATACGAAGACCTCGTGGGCGGCTGGCGCAAGTTCCACGGCGAGGAGCTCGTGTCTGCGTACGGCAGCGCCGTGTAGACGGAGTGTCGACTTGCTGTCTTCTCCACTTCGCCACCGCCACCAACAAGCGCGACAGAGAGGACGAGCGGCGCGTTCTGGACGGAGGCGAACGCGTCGCGTGGTAGCGCAACACTCCCCGAGTCCGAACGAACACGAAGGCGAAGTTGGTTCGTGTTGATGATGCTGCTGGTGTGCTGCTGATGTTGTTGGTTCGTGTTGATGCTGGTGCGGATGCTGCTGCTGGGGAATCGATACTAATGGTACACGCAATACGCCACGAGAGGCTCTGGACGCGCCTCGCTCCGATCGCTTCTTGTACAAACTACCGGATGACCGCGGAGGACGGCTGACGCGCTCTTCTTCCGAGCGAGCGCCACTCCTTCGGCCCACCGCCGCGTACTAAAATACGGAGCTCGGCTTCATGCCATCGGGGCACTCGTGGACTGCGGCGGTGGCGGCGGCTCTCGCGCCGACGTCGTGGTCGCTGGTATGCTCCGGGCGCCGCCGCCGCTGTTGCTGCTGTTGTTGCTGCTGCCGTTGGGTGGCGTCCCTTTCTTCTGGAAGCACGTCGCGCGCGCCGACGTCGACACGACAGCGACGTTGAGGCCGCAGCGCTGCGAGAGCATGCGCGAGTGGACGCTCCACTGCTTGGTGAGGTGGTCGTACCGGTGCACCGTGTCGAGGTACTCGTCCTTCTTGTTCGAGCCCCCGAGGCAGAAGAGGAACGAGTCGCTGAGGAAGCTGAACGCGACGTGGCCGCTGCGTGAGTCCACGAACGCGTCGATGTCGTGCCACGCGCCGCCGCCGTCGCCGTGGGGGAAGAGCTCGAGCCGCTCGCTCGTGTTCATGCGGATCCCGTGCCGCGACTCGCCGCCGTACACAAGGATGCTGTTGCTCTTGGCCTGCGCGACAGCCGCCGGGCCGTTGCGCGCGAAGTGCATGCTCGCGACCGGGAACCACTGGTTCCGCCGCGGGCAGTACACCTCGACGCTCTTGAGGTGCTTGCGGCCGTCGTAGCCGCCGATCGCGTAGATGAGCCCGTTCATCGCGACGACCGCGAGGCCGCTGCGGCCGACGCCAAGAGACTGCACCTCCTCCCACGTCTGCGCCTGCACGTCGTAGCGCTCGACCGAGTTCAAGTGCGACATGCCGTTGAAGCCGCCCACGACGTAGATGAAGCCGCCCGCGAACGCGGCGCCGAGGTAGCTCCGCGACCGGCGCATCGGCGGCATGAACGTCCAGGCGTTCGTCTCCGGGTCGTACACCTCCATGGACTTGAGGTGGCGCGAGCTGCACGTGCCGCCGATCACGAAGATCTTGTGCTGCTCGCTCACGACCACGCCGCTGTACGACCGCTTCTCGAGCATGTTGGCGGCCGCGAACCACTCGTTCGAGTGGAAGTCCAGGTACTCGACCGACTTGAGCGCGCTCGGCCCGTTGAACCCGCCGATCGCGAAGATCGTCGGCGTCAGCTCCTGTTGCTGTTGCTGCTGCTGCGGTGCGTCGTCCGCGTCCAGCGCCGCGTGACTCGTCTTGTGCTGCTCGACGCCGTCGAGCGCCAGCGGCGCCGCGGCGCTCCGGCTGTCGTCGACGCGCACTTTGCTGTTGATCATCCCGCTCGAGCTGAGCGCCTGGTAGAGCGAGAGCGACGCGGCCGCGGCCTTCCGGGTCGGGTCGCCCCCGCCCTGCAGGCTGCTGAAGACGCGCGTGAGCTCGATCTTGCGCGACGCCGGGTCGTGCATGAGCCACGAGAGCACCGCGGCGTCGTCCTGCAGCCGCAGCTTGCGGCGCAGCAGGATCTTGATGACGGCGTAGAGCGGGAGGTTCTTGAAGGCGTCTGTGCGGTACACGTCGCTGAAGAACGTCTCGATCATGGCGCGCGCGGCGTGCGCAAGCAGGCGGCACGCGGGGCGCATCTTGAGGCTCTCGCAGCAGAGGAAGATGTCGACGCAGTTGTGCACGCTGAGCTCGAGCATGAGCTGCTTGCAGCAGATCTCGACGACCTCGAGCATCTCGAGCTGGTTGGCCGTGTGCAGCAGCGCGAGGATCGTGTCGCCCGACACGCGCAGCTGCCCCACGTACATGTACCGCAGCAGCTCGCGGAGCGCCGGCGCGTGCACGTCGTTGAGCTCCACGCGCGCGGCGCGCGACTCGCGCATGCCGCTGGTGAAGAGCGCGTGGAAGAACGGGCTGGCGCTCGCGAGCACCACGCGGTGCGCGGCGATCGCCTGGCCCTGCACCACGAGCGCCACGTCCGTGAGTTCGCGGGACTCGAAGAGTGCGAGCAGCCGGCGGCGCTGCGCCTCCTCGGCTCCGGGCTCTGCGCGGATGACGCCGCTGGCGGTGGCGGCGCTGCAGCTGCTGCTGCTGACGGCGCTGTTCTCCATGGACTCCATGGCCGCCGGTGGCACCTGGAGCTGCTGCTGGTGCGGAAGGGGGCGAGGCGCGTCGAGCGGCGAGCGGTGAGCACGTGGGCGAATGAGCGACTGTTCGTCTTTGCGACGTTGAAGAACCCGGACTTTCTTCACTATCGCGGCCTCACCTGCAACAAAATCCCAGAAACTAGTTTGACATGCTAATTATTAGGCTTGAAAAATGTATGGAAATTAGAACGCGCCACAGAGTGTAACAGCGAAACATGGAGCTGGAGCACCAGCAGCAGCATGGTGGTGTCGACGTGGCGCCGCCGCCAGCAGCGCCAGTGCGGCCCGAGGGATCCGCGAAAGGTGCGCGCCGCTACCGCCACTCGGCGCTCTCTGCAGACGCTCACTCTCTCTTCCTCCCGCTGCTGCGCGCAGTGACGCTGCAGTTCGTGGCCGTGGGCAACGCGCCGCTCATGAAGCGCACCAAGTTCACTGTCGCGGGCCACGACGCCCTCAGCGTGGTGCGTTGGTGATTTTAGAGAACCATCAGCGTGCGCTGCTTGGTGTCTCAGCTGACAGTCGCGTCGCGGCCGCGCAGGTGTACAAGTTCCTCAAGAAGCAGCTGCGGCTGAAGGACACCGACGCGCTGGTGAGCTCCTCCCATGCGGCGAGTGACGAGTGCTGTGACCAAATGCTCAGAGGTAACGCCCGTCCGCCGCGCAGTTTGTGTACTGCAACAGCTCGTTCGCGCCGTCGCCCGACCAGAAGCTCAGCTCGCTCTACGAGGTGCGTTCCGTGTGTAGGTGATGACCGCGACGTCATCACCTGCGACTCAGCGCTGCCTTCTCCCGACTCCCTGCTGTTGCTGCAGTGCTTCCAAGTGGCGGAGGTGCTCGTCCTGAACTACAGTCTCACGCAGGCGTGGGGGTGAGCGCCGTCGTGTGAATCGGATCGTGAGTGTTGTTCCTTCCGTGCGCCTAGCACCCCGGCGGCCGTCACTAACTCTTCCTCACGAGCGCGTCCACCTGCGCGCGCGAGAGCTGGTGGCGCAGCTGCAGCTGCTGCAGCTCGGAGCTCACCTCGTCGTCCTCCGAGTCGTCGTCGAGGACGCTGTTGATCGGCCGAGAGCTCGGGGCGATGGACTGGATGTTGGACAACACCGGCGACGAGCTCGGGCCCGCGTCGTCCTCTGGGCTCGAGCGGCTCGAGTGCTTGGGCTTCGGGATGCGCTTGGCGAACTCGAGCGCCTTCGACCGCGTGGACGCGCTCTTGGCCGCCGTCGCCTGCGCGTCGTTGTTCGACTCGCTCTTCTTGGGCGGCTGCGCCGTCTTGTTGATCGCGCGCAGGTTCCGTGAGAACGCCTTGATGCGCTCGGCGTTCGCGCGCTTCTGCACGAGGTCGTCCGAGTTGAGGTCCGGCTGGAGCTTGCCAAGCTCGTAGTACTCGCCGGGCTTCTCCTTCTTGTACTGCGAGAGCTTGCAGGGCTCGTACTGCACGGGTCGCGCCTTCCGGCTGAACGCCAGCTGGTCGGCGTCGGACTGGACGCGCGCCTCGTTGATCTCGCTCGGCGACCTGGTGTCCTTCTGCGGCGAGGCGTCGTGGGTGGCGCCCCGAGGGCTGCGCGAGCGCAGCTCGGGACTCGGCGAGGCGTTCCCTCTGCGACTTGGCTCGTACTGCTGCTGCTGCAGTTGCGGGTGGTGACGCTCCTTAGCCGGCGACGGTGACGGCGACTTGGAGACGCCGTGGCTGCGGCCAGTGGTCTGCGGTTCGTCGTAGCGCCAGTCGTCCTCGAGTCGCCCAGGGATACTGTAGTCGTCGTGCTGTGAGTGGTGGTTGTGCTGGCTGTCGCGATGACCGCGGTTGTTGTCGAAGCCGCTGGCGCCAGCGCCGCTGCCCTGCTTGGCGCCTGTCGCCTTCCTTGCACTCGTAGTCGCCAAGTTGCTGCTCTCAACGTTGTTGCTCGCCGCGAGCTGTTTGGCAGCCGCAGGTTCTGCTCTCGTGCTGCTGCTGCGGTTGGTCGGCGCCTTCGGTCGGCGCTTCGGCGGCCCTACGCGGATCTCCTCGCTGCCGTCCGCCTTTTTGAGGTGCCCGTGCGCCGTCACAGTCGCGATCTTGTTCTGGAAGCGGTCGAGGAAGCTCATCGCGAGCAAGGAGGTCGGTCAGCAGCGACAAGCAGCGGGGAGGTCTCGGACTGACGCCAAGTTCCGACCACCAAGTCCACTGAAAAACCCGATATGTAGCCAAAAGGGTATAAATAGCTCAGTGATGATGTATCGTACTTAGTCGCGCATTTCTCAGGTTCAGACTCAGTCTTCAGGACAGTGTTTCTGGTCATCCACAGTGTTGAGGCCATCGCAAGCCATGGTTGAGAAGCTCCCGCCAGGTCGAAGGGCTGATTCGGGGAGTGAATGCGAGCGCACCCGTTTTTGAGACGGGTGACGTTCGCCATGTACAGCGTTTGTTGTTTTGTGAGCCTGGATTTGGTTTGGAATTCCGATCCATACAAATTTGGAGTCTATTCCTTACGCTCGATTCGAGTCAGGTTACGCTCCAAGCAATTTTGAATGTCAGCGCGCGAATTGAGTTGAAATTGACAACTCGAAAGCTCCGACAGCCATCACCAGCACCTGCCAGCATGAGCGCGTACCTCGAGTGGCTGCAGAAGCAGGAGCACAAGGTGCGCCGGCCCACGAAGCCTGCGACGCCGGCAGCCCCCGCGTACGCAGAGCCGTTCACCAGCGCCGCAAGCCGCCTCTCCAGCGCAAGCGCGGCCTTCGAAGTGGACCTGGCAGAGGCGAGCGACGCGTATCGCGCGTGGCGCCAGCGCCGCGTGACGACGCTCCCGACTGCGCAGGCACCAGCAACGGTGAAAGGCAGCGGTGATCTGCGCGCGCCGCCTGCGCAGAGCGCGAAGAGCGTGATCGCTGATGCCACCAGCAAGTACTCGCTGCTGTCGAAGGTGGCGGCGGAGAGTCGGAAGCGGCCGCTGGCTGCGGTACCTCGTGCAGGCGGTGGATCAGTTGCGAGCACAGCGGCGAAAGCACGGCCGCCACCTTCAGCACCAGCAGCGCCACCAAGACCCGTCAGCTCAGCTTCAGCAGCCGGTGCTCCGACAGCGAAGAAGGTTGGGGCAGCCGTCTCGAGAGGATTCGTGAGTCTGCGAGCTCGGGACAGCGGCAGCAGCAGTAGGAGCAGCAGCGCGGAGCGGAGCGCGACGTCGCACGCTCGGAAAAGAGGGATCGACGACGTCGAGGCGCCCAGCAAGCGCGCGAGTCTGCCGGCGAAGCAGCAGAAAGTGGACTCCAGAGGCGCAAGTGGGAAACGAGTCGCCCGTCGCCATGCAGATGGGAGCGTCAGCGACGACCCGAGTGACGACCCTTCCGACAAAGAGCTCGACGCCAGCGGAGACGAGAGGCCGGTGGCGAAGCCGAAGAAGCTCACGCCGCTGGACGAGGCGCTCGCGAAGATCGACGCCACGTACGGATCGCTCGTGTCGCGCGAGGAACTGATCTCTCAGATCACGCACGCCGCGTGCCTTGCAGACGATCGCGCTCGCATCCAGGAAGTGCGGTTCTGGAGCGACATCGACCGCTTCGCGTCGCTGTAGCAGTCGCTCGTGGCTCG
>JAASGM010000042.1:0-48648 GCA_023334215.1 Globisporangium cystogenes | reverse complement strand
CCCCCCCCCCCCCCCCCCCCCCCTCTGAGTGCCACTGCTATCGATGTGACGGGCGACCCCGTTCTGTCTGCTGGGATTGACGAGGCCGTCCCGTCTGCTGGGACGCGCGCGGGGCGAACCAGCTCGAGGACGGCGCTGAAGAAAAAGCGCGCGGCGGTTGGGACGGCGCAGGCGGTTGGGACGGCGCAGGCGTGCCGCCGCAGGAACGCCGACGACGACTGTTGTCGTTAAGAAGAACACGCGGCTCGTGCGTCTCGAGTCACCTGCTCGCGCTCCTTCGAACGGAGTCCCGCCCACCAGGCCCCTGTTTGGTGTCTCCAAGTTCATGTCGCCGTTCTCGCCAGGTAGATGTGGTGGCGGGTCGACGACGACAATCGATGAGCCACGCACCCCAGCTCCTCAACCGTCGCCGATGGCCTTCGTCACCCCCACCGACGGGATCGACGACGCAATCGACGCCGCCGACGGCGTCACCAGCGGCGGCAACCTCGTCGGGATCTGCAACAGAGAAACCGCACTTGGGCAGACCGGAGGCGGAGCTACATTTCCCGGTGGACGTGCAGCCACTTCCAGACGTCGAGGCGCGGAAATCTACGACGGGCTACGTGTTCACGATTAGCGGTGGTGCAGTGGCGAGGGCAGCGCGACGCCGGACGGCGACCGCGCAGTCGACTTCGGAGGCGGAGTATGTGGCCGCGTCAGAGACAGCTGTGGAGGTCAAAAGACTGCTGAACATCCTATGGGAGATCCTGCCGGATCGATCGCCCGAGCTCTCGATCGGCGTGGACAACCAGAGCAGCTATGTGCTTGCGGTATATGGCGAGCAAGTGGCGCAAGGGCACACGATGCTGTGGAAGGAAAATAGCGCGGAGAACCCCGCCGACCTGTTCACGAAGCGGCGACGGCTTCTGCACGTTTGCGCCGTCGCCGGGTCTCCAGATCGGTGAACGTCGACGTTGCTGCGTTATCCTGCTGCTCGTCGCCTCTCCGTGTCATCGGTGGTGGCGGGGACGACGACGGCGAAACTGTGGTGTTTACGACGCGAGGTCGAGTGTCACAAGCGGCGAGTATTTTGTTCTGGCTCACCAGCGCTCAGTGAGGCAGAATGGAATGGATCCCTACAGCCGCTGTCTACGCAACTCCGAGCTGCATGTCCGACGTACTTGAGCACTCGCCCCGGCGCAGTGTGGTCGTGCTCAAGCGCGATGCCGGTCGCGAGCACCTGTTGCGAGACGCTGAGGCGCTTCCGTGGTCGTGTGGGTGCGCGTGTGCTTGTGGAGCACCTTCTGAGAACCAGAAGATGCCATGCGAGTGATGGAGTGTTGCAGCTTTCGAATTGAGTGTCATCTACACAGCACGACACAACCGCTCCATTTAGATACGAATGTTATTAACTTTTTGAGTCCCATTTTGTTTTGAGTCCTTTTGGGAATATTCCGTAAAACAATTGGTTAGCCGTATCATAAAACCAAAGTGCTCGCACTACATAAATATTTCATAGAAAAGCCCAAGTAATTTATCAAATGGTCTTTTTATGACACATTTATGTAAATCTTTAGTCCAAATCACGTAATTTATGCTTTCTGACATTAAAAAATTGGCGAGCGGCATCATAAAACCAAAGTGCTGCATGTTGGCGTCGGGCGAGGAGGTGATCGCGGCCGCGCTCGGTAGCGGCAGCGGCAGCGGGGGCGAGGCGAGCAACAGCACGAGCAGCAATGGCGCGACCGGCAGCGGGACGCCCAGCAGCGAGCAGTGGCGCGTCTTCCTCGGGCTCGCGATCCTCGTGCTCTCCTACCTCTTCCGCCTCGAGCTCGTGCGCTTCACGCTACGGCTGGCGCGACGCGCGCTGCCGGGTGCGCGCGTGTGGCTACAGGAGTTCGAGAAGACGCTGCTGCAGCCGCTGTCGTGGGCCGTCTTCGTGCTCTTCCTCTGGCTCGCGACCTACGTCATGGACCTGAGCGCCGTCGCGAGCATCGACGACAACACGGTCACGAGCCTCATCACGTTGCTACTCGGCTTCCCGCTCATTTGGGTCGTCATCGCCTTCTGCAACTACATCACGTGGGTGCGTCTGTCAGCTTAGACGCGCGTGTGGATCGCGAGCGTCCCGCTCACGCGCTCGCCTTCTCGCTCGCTCTCGCCGCCCAGGGCATCATCCGCGTCAAGGGCTGGAACCGCGCGGCGTCCAAGGACGACGACGACTACAGTCGCGTCATGATCATCACCGAGGGGATCGGGGTACAGTGCCGCTTTGCTTGCTGTGTGTTGCTGCTGCTGTGTGTTGCTGACGCGCCGCCTGCACGCACCAGGTGATCAAAATCCTGCTCGTGGCCACGGTCGTGTCGTCCTTTATGATCGACGAGATCGGGCAGATCACCAAGTTCGACTCGTCGCAGATTTCGACGATCGCCGTGTTCATGATCGAGATCGTGTTCGTCTTCGGCGCGCACTCGTGGGTGCGTCGCGGCTTCTGTTTCGCTCCTCAGGTCATCCGTAGGCGGCGGTCGGACAGCTAACGCCCGTTCTCGACGTGCGTGCGCGCAGCTCAAGAACGTCATGGGCGGCCTCATGGCGCTCATCGACGAGCAGATCAAGAGCGGCTCGCACATCCGGTTCCAGGGCCACGAGGGCGTCGTCGAGCGGCTCTACCTCCAGTGCTTCTCGCTGCGGCAGTACGACAAGGGGCTCGCGTACATCCCGAACGGCATCCTGCTCGAGAACACGGTCGAGATCCAGAGCAAGCGCCTCGACCGGCGCTGCGTCGTCGCGGTGCACCTGAGCCACCGCACCAAGTCCTCGACCGTGCGCCTGTTCATCCAGGAGCTCGACAACTTCCTGCTGCACCTGCACGCGGAGAAGCAGGCGCGGCGGAAGGCCAAGGCCGCGCTCACGCTCGGGAGCACCTCGAAGCACGGCGAGTGGGACAAGTCGAGCAAGCGTGCGGCCGAGGACGACGAGGACCCGTCCGGCGGCCGGTTCTGGATCAGCATCGAAGACTCGTACACGGTGCACGTCGTGTACTACACGCACGAGCGCCACATCAAGCAGATCATGGAGGAGAAGACCGAGGTGCGTTCGCAGCCTGCGCGCTTGGGGGAAGCGCTGTGGCGTCTGTGGGGAGAGGAGTACTCGCCTGATTGCGATGCGGATCTCCTGGTTGTGCCTGTCGCAGGTGGTGCTGCAGATCACCGAGCTCTTGGCGAAGCTCCGCCTCAAGCTGCACGGAGACGAGTCGGCGAAGAAGACGCTGTCGCCCCAGCAGGCGGCAGCGCTGCAGCTCGACCTGGAGCACGCGGGTCCGCGGCGGGGGTTCGACTTCGGGCCGTCAAGTCTGCCAGCTCTCGGGCGGCTGCAGAAGAACGCGAGCGAACATCCGCGGCGCGGAGGCATCACGCTGCGGCAGCGACGGCAGCAGTCGTCACGCATGTAGCGAGCGAACGACGGCGGCTCCCAGCTCGCGAGCAAAGGAGGAGGGCCGCTCAGGCGTCTCGTGCTGCTACCGGATGAGCTGCTGGTGCGCGACGACGCCGATGCGCTGCAGGCTCTCGACGATCGACATATTGATCTGCCACCACACGAGACACGGTTCGTGAGCGGCTCCTCCGAGCTTCTCGGGCGGCGCCGTACGCACCTCCGTCTTGACGGCTTCGAAGGACTCGAAGCGCGCGCGGTCGACGACGACGCTCACTTTCACGCGATACATGGCGCAGAGCACGACGCGGAAGCTGCTCCGCTCGTCGGCCGCGCGCGCGTTATCCGCCGTGCTCGCGAAGCTCCGGTTCTCGGGCGGCGGGAACCGGACCGAGCGCGGCGTCGCGACGGACTCGCTCTCGCGGAAGCTCACGGGTCCTCCTCCGACGTGTCTCGGCGGCGTCGAAGCGCCAGCGAGATCCTCGGGCACGGCGAACTGCGGGAGGATGACCGAGAGCTCGTTGATGAGGTGCTGGATCTTGTCGATCGGCGTCCCCGGCTGCAGGCGCAGCACGAGTTCGTGGAGCTGCGCGTCCGCGGCGTTGCCGTTCGTCTGGTGCCAGTCGGCGAAGACGCCGTTCGGGATGAACGCGAGCGCGCCGTCGTGGCGGCGCAGCGTCGTCCGCGCGAGCGACACGCGCTCGATGAACCCGCGCAGGCCGCACACTTTGCACTCGTTGCTGACGCGGAACGGCTCGGCGAAGATCAGGAAAAGCCCCGTCGCGACGTTCTTGAGCTGCCGTCATACCGACGAGTGTGAGACGAGCGAGCGAGCAAGCGGCCGAGCAGCAAGTTGGGCGGCGCACCGTCGTGAAGCCCGCGAGCACCGCGAGCAGCTCGAGGCAGCCGAGCACGAGCACGAGCAGGAACTGCGCCATCTCGTTGTCCACGAAGAAGATGTAGAAGAGCTCGATGGCCATGAGCACGAACACGAAGAACTGCGCAGACGACACGACGCGCAGGTGAGCAGCTCCGTCCAGCAGCCGCATCCTCTCTTCGGAGAGCGCGACGCACGTTGACGGCCTCGGTGACCACGAAGATACGCGGGCCGAACTCGGTCGCGTCCAGGTCCCACTCGAAGTGGCGCACGATGACCTGGTTGGGGGCGCGCGAGAGCCGAGCGCAGTGAGCGCAAGCGAGCGAGTGGGGCCACAGCGAGCGAGAGACGCGGGCGCAGTGCTAAGTACGTTGGAGACGACTTTGCGCAGCGAGAAGGTGCCGAGCACGACGGAGAGCGCGAGGAAGAACTGGAGCGCGTCCACGAGCGCCGCGTCGTCGTCCAGCAGCAGCGCGTAGCGCGCGATCGAGAGCAGCAGCAGCGCGAAGCAGATCCACGAGAGGTAGAGCAGCATGTAGCGCTGCACGTCGGCGATCCAGCGGAAGCCCCGGCCGATGCGCCGCCGCACGGCGCCGAGCAGCCCCTCCATCACGGGCTTGGCGACCACATACGCGAGCGGCGCGAGCACCACGGCGACCACGACCCGCCAGGTCGTCAGCATCCTGGATCAGTTGGCGAGTGAGGTGAGGGTTAATTCCGACAGAGGACCGGGTTAATGTGTGCATCTTTTGATCCTCCGGCTAAGTACGAAATGGACTGACGTCACGTCTGGTCCCGCGGTTGCCGACGACGACAACCTTGCACGACGCGAGTGGCGCGAGCAGGAGCCGCTCCGGCGATTCGGACATCGCGCGGCGGCCACGCCATCCTGCGCCGAGCCGCGACTCGCGTCTGCTTCGCTGCGCTTCTCATCGATGCAAACTCACGCTCGCGTTTCTCAACCTGCGGTCGCTGATCGTACACGAGCCGCGGCGCACGACTCCCACAGTCCGAACCCACCACCGAGGCGGGCGGGCAGTTCTGCTCTCTCTCTCTCTTCCTGCGAGCGGAGGCCGCCTCCGCTCGCCATCCACACACTGCCAGTCGGTCGGCGACGGCGCGCGCGTGTGGTGGCGGCACCGTTGGTCGTCTCTCTCGGGACCGAGCGTGTGCGCGTGAGCCAGCAGCTGGCGCCGCAGCGGGAAGCCCGAGCCCCCGCTGCTGTTGACTCACTCGGGCGGCGCTGGCGCTCCTCCGACTGGAACCGACGGCGCTCTTGCGATGGCGGCGCTCTCGGCCGCCGAGCTGCGCACGGTGCACGCGGTCATCGTCGTGTGCAACTCGCTCTCGATCTTCGGCTGTGCCTTCATCCTGTGGCACTTCCTGCGCTCGGGCCGCTCGCGCTTCGCCACGAGCCTGAGCCAGCGCATGGTCGTCACGCTCTCGCTGCTCGACCTCTCGTACTCGCTCCCCAAGCTCTTCACGCACCCGGACGCGGCGGACGACAAGCTCGCATGCGACGCGCAGGGCTTCGCGCTCGAGTTCACCGGCCTCATGTGTACGTGTGCAGCTTGACGCGTGTATGGAACGCGTCGCTCGCTCACGCACGCTGCTCTGTGACGGCGCCCGACGAGCAGCGGTGGTCTGGAACTGCTGCATGGCGCACAGCTTGTTCCGCAAGGCGGTGCACCGCGACAGCGAGGACAAGCTGCTCAGCCGCTTCAAGCTCTACGTCTGCCTCACGGTCTTCCCGGCGCTCGGCGCGAGCGTCGGCATCCTCGCAGGCGACATGTTCGGCGACGCCACCTTCTACTGCTGGGTGGCCAACAGGCACTGGCACCTGCTCGCGCTCTACCTCTGGGTCCTGCTCGCGATCGGCTACGTCTGCGGCGTGCTCCTCGTCACGCACCTCCACGTGAGCCGCCACGCGCGCCAGCAGAACAACCTCGACGCGCTCGAGACGTCGTGGGCCATCATGCTTAAGCTGCGCATCTACATGGTCGCCTTCGTGGTGCTCTGGCTGCCGAGTGCAGTCTTCCGCCGTGCGTACCGCTCTTTTGCTCCTGTACGCTGTGGTTCCTACGCGCCTCCCTCACGCCGCCTCCTCCTCCTCTTCTCGATCGCTCCCAGTGTTCAGCGACAAGCTCGGCGACGCCACGTTCCCGCTCGCGATCGCCATGCAGGCGACGCTCTGCAGCCAGGGCTTCGCCACGAGCATCATCTACGGCGGCCTCGTGTCCAAGCTGCTCGCGCTCTGCCGGCGCAAGCCTCCCGCCGCGGCGTACCGAGAGATCACGCCGCCCATCTTCCCGGGCGACACGGCGCTGAGCCCGCACCTGCTCAAGAGCTTCGGCCGCCCGGCGAGCATCTTCGTGTCCACGTTCAACATGGGCGAGGGCAAGCTGAGCAAGGCCGACCTGGTGCGTGGGAGGCTCCGTCTTCCTTGTTGTTGGTGCTTCGCTGCGCTCTCTCACACTCGCCCGCGCGTGGCTCTGCTCCTTGACTGCGGACGCCGGTAGGTCCAGTGGATCCCGCGCGGCTACGACATCTACGTCATCGGCGTGCAGGAGTGTCTCCACCTCTCGGAGACGCGCCAGCAGATCCGCCACCACATCGAGGGCCGCGCGTCGCCCACGGCGCCAGCGAGCGTGCCGTTCCGCCAGTACCGGCGCCAGATCGGCAGCAGGAACACCTCGCTGGGCTACCACGTACGCGCGACTGTCGCTCGCGTGGGTGTCGAGTCAGCCAGGCGACTGACGCCGTGCTGGATGGTGTCGCGGACGCGCAGGGCCACATCGCGATCACAGTGTTCATCAAGGCGGAGGACGTCGAGAGCGGCGCGTTATACATGCCGCCGGCCGCGCAGCAGCAGGTTCGTTCGTTGGCTGTCTGGTTGGCTGCGTGCGGCTTTGCTCGCTCGGGCTCCACTGACGTGTGTCTCCTTGGCAGGCGAACTTCGGCACCTCGCTCGTGGTCGCGCGCGCGTCCAACAAGGGCGCCGTGGGCTTCGCGTTCCGGTACCACGACACGTCGTTCGCGTTCGCCACGTGCCACCTCTCGTCCGACTCGAAGGTGCGTGCGCGTTTCCCGGTCGGCGCTGCTCGACGCGCTCGTGACTGCTTGGTGCTCACTCTCCTGCTCTCTCGTCGCTTCCTGCTCCAGGGCCGATCGAAGGTGACGCGCCGGAACCGCGACGCGGTCGACATGTTCACCGAGCTGCACCTAAACGCCGAGGACGTCGGCTTCGAGTTCCCGCTCATGCACCACCACAGCTTCGTGCTTGGCGACCTCAACTACCGGCTGACGCACCGCAACGCGAGTCCGACCGAGATCCTCGAGCTCGTCTCAAACATCCACCGCTGCGACCTGAGCACCAGCACCAGCAGCGGCGGCGGCGGTCCGAGCGACAACAACAGCAGCAGCCTCGGCGGCGTCAGCAGCACCGTCGACGCCGCCAAGAAGCGCTGGAGCAGCTGGCGCTCGAACCTGCTCAGCGACAGCGGGCTGCTGCGCTCGACGCGCGAGACGCGCACCGACACGACCGAGACCGCCACGAGCCTGGACGTGAGCATCGTCGAGCGCCACGCCGCCGCCACCTCCGCGAGCGCCGCAGACGACGGCGTCGACTATATCGTGGACGCCGGCGACGACTCGAGCGACGAGTTCGAGCGCGTCGACGACAAGTTCATCTGGGACGACCTCTTGGTGCACGATGAGCTCCGGAACTGGATGGCGTCGGGGCACATCTTCTTCGGCTTCCGCGAGAGCAGGATCGAGTTCCCGCCGTCGTACCGGCGCAAGCGCGGCGTGGGGCTCCGGGCGGACGCCAAGTGGACGTCCGCGGAGCTCGGCCGGCAGTACACGACGGCGATCAAAGGCGCCGGCGAGCGCGTGCCGTCGTACACGGACCGCATCCTGTACGCGTCGCAGGCGGACGTCGCGCGGCGCCTCAAGTGCTCGCTCTACACGGTGTGCGAGGAGGTCAAGTGCTCGGACCACAAGCCCGTCGTCGCGGTCTTCCACGCGCGCGTGAACCGGAGCTACGAGCCGATGCCCCAGCGCCCGCCGGCGCCGCCGCGCAAGTGGGGCCGCATGCAGAACATCAGCGGCGTCTTCGAGTGCACGCTCCACGTCTCGTTCCGCGGCGTCGAGTGGGTCGTCGTCCCGGCGCCGTTCGCGCCGGAGCCTCCGCGCGCGAGCCGCCAGTACCACCAGCTGCGGCAGCACGACGCGAGCGACGCGGCCAAGCGGCTCGACCCCGTGGCCGTCACGGTCGTCTTCCCGCTGCCGTCCGAGGACATCTTCTCCGAGCAGCGCAAGCTCCACGAGCTCGCCGACTCGCTCAGCGGCGGCGTCTATTCGGTCGGCTCGGACGACCTGCTGCTCAAGAGCAACGTGGCGCACCGCAAGTGGCTCGACTTCGTGCGCGACGGGCTCTCGCACGCGACGTTCGCGCGCGTCACGAGCCGCATGCACGTGGCCATCAAGGTACACGTGAGCGGCTCGGCGACGTGCTTCGGGCAGGGCGTCATCAGCCTCCCGCCCGAGTGCGGCGACGGCAGTGACACGAGCGACTTCGAGGTCGCGCTCTCGGTCGGCGGCAAGCGCACGGGGTCGCTCCGGGGCTCGCTGCGCGCGTCGCTCGTGCAGCACGAGTGAGGGAGAGAAGGAGGCGACACGTGGTATTTATCAGCGCTCTTGAGACGGGCGGGGGGAATGGATGGCGACCTCGCATTCTGCTGGCGTCTTCTTGATGGTGCTGCTGCTGGTGCTGCTGCTGGTGGCTCTATGGATTGGGTGGGTGGGTGGGTGGGCAGGAAGAGAGAGCTTCGTCGCGCTCTCTCTGCTCGGCTCGGCTCTGGAGCAACCGCGCCGCTCTACAGCTCGTCGTTCCCAGAGACGCTCGCGTCCACGGCGAGGCGGAGGCGATTCCACGGCTGGAAGAACGCCAGCAGCCCGAAGGCGGCGAGCAGCACGAACGAGAGGCTGCAGCGACAGGTGCGCAACGAGGTTAGTAACGTGAAGCGGTCCCAGAGACAAACACTCTTGGCCGCCGCAACACGCACACGGCCTTGGTCTTGTTGTAGCCCGCGACGTCCGTGTGGAAGTGGTCGAGCGCGCGCTCGATGTCCGCGATCTTCTGCTCGTACGCCTGGCGCTGTTCGGCGCTCAGGCGGCCCTTCTTCACCTTGGCCTCCTCGAGCTTCTTGTCCTGGAAGAGCAGCGCGCGGTACTTGGCGAGCTCCGCGCGGGCCATCGCCACGGCGCGCGCGCTCTTACCGCTCTGGTCGTCGCAGTCGTCGTGACGGTTGTCGTCATGGTCGTCAGAGCGCGTAAGCGAACGTTTCTATAGAGAAGAAAGCGAGGGGAGCGAAGCGCCTCCCGCACCTGTTTGCTCGTGTAGCGCTGGAATTCCTTGTCGAACTGCTCGACGGTCGTGCGCGGGTTCACGGCCTCGAGGGCACTTGCGGGGGTCGCGCTCATCGTCGCGGACGTAGCTCTTCGAGCGCTTGCCGGCTGCTCTGCAGATCGGATTGTGAACTGTGTGAACTGGAAGTTATGAGGACGAGGCCTCGATTTCTTCACTATCAGATGATGAGTACATTGTTGTCTCGCTCTCTTGGTCTCTCTCTCTCTCTCACTCGATGTGTGTTTGTGTGTGTATATCTCCCTCTCGAGTCGCATGCGCTCTCTCCGTTCGCACACAGCGAAGGAAACAGCCGCTCAGCTTTCGTGCAGACTCGCGACCGTGAGCACGAAGAACGTCGTGCCGAACGTCAGTCCGTACGGGTTGTTGGACTCGGTCGCGACCTGCTCGTCGATCAGCACGATGCGGCCCACCACGTAGTCCGGGTACCTTCGCCACATACACGAGTCAGCGCCTGACAAGCAACCACATAAACACCAGCGAGCGACAAGCGCCGTACCGTCCGCCAGTGCTGAACGACGAGATCGACTCCTCTGACAAGAACCGGTGCGGGCACCCGAGGTGGAACGCCAGGTACACCCGCTGCGCCTCGCTCCCGGGCGCCGACGTCGGCAGGAACAGCGCCAGGTCGTTCACGTCGAAGTACCGGAACGAGATCTTGAAATTGTCGTTCTCGTTCGTCTCCGAGCTCCGCAGACTCAGCTCCTCTTGTCGGCGCTCGAGTTCGCCTCGCAGCAGCTACGCACAGCGCAAGACACCCAGCAGTCAGACCTTCGTAGCTCCGAGCTCCCGTCCCCCTACAAGACACGCTCGCTACCGTACCTTTTCGGCGTCCGAGCTCGCCAGCAACTCGAGCACGCGGGTCTCGATCGAACTCATGCTGGAGCTCAGGTACTCTTCGCCATGGAGCTCTTGGCCATCCTTCGTCGTCGGCAGCTGCAGCAGGTTCAGAACTTTCCCGAGCGACGTTCTGTACACGCTGACGCTGTACTGCAGCGACTGCACCGAGTGCTGCAGCTTGGCCTGGTTGTCCTGCAGCAGTCGCTCTCGTCGCGTGCGCTCCTGGATCTCTGTGCACAGCGACTGCGGTTAAGGAGACCAGGGACAACAGGTGGGGAGAGAGGCGGTAGACAACGTGCTGGACACGCAGCAGCAGCAGCAGCAGGGGTCGCGTGGGGGAGGATATTCTTCAAACGCGGTCGCGTTCAGGAGGAACTGCTGGTTCTCGTTCTGTCGAGCAGCGCGCACGACAATGTCCAGCTCTCAGCCTTCAATGCGACCAACCATACACGTAACAGCGACATACCTCGAGCTTCGCGATGAGAGCGTCCTTCGCGCGCCGCTCGCGGTTGTCCGCTTCTTCTGCTTCACGATCCATCACGAGTTGTCAGCCAACTCCTCTTGGGAATCGCAAGACTACTTCACGGACAGCAGCATCAGCACCTTGAGCCAGCTGCAGCTCGCGCTCCAGCGTGTTCGCTCGGTCCACCTCGGCCGAGCTCGTCATCGCTCCCGCGGTCGCAGCGAGCGCCAGCACCAGCGGGAACTCGCACGAGCTGTCGTTCTCCCGCGCGCTCGTCTTGGACAGATCTGACCGCGAGATCGACCCGCTCTCGGACCCAAAGTACAAGTTCTTCTTCGACTGCTCCAGCTCGGCTGTCAGCTCCGCGACACGAGACTCCAGCTCCTCGCACCGCTTCTGGAGCAGCTGCATGTCGAGGTTGCCGGCATCTGTGCCGAGCCTCTCGAACGAGCCGCTGCTCGCCCGGAAGCTCTCGCGTCCGAACTGCGGCTCCTCGCGAGAGAGCGCGTCCGAGTCCCGCTTGTCTTCGCGATCGGCTTCCTCGTCCTCCGTCTCGTCCTCGATTTGGGGCAAGCTCTGTTCATCGCAACCCATGTAAGAACTTGAACGCGAGACGTCGACGTCCTCAACCGGATCGACACGGACGAACCTGGTCGAACGGCCGCATGCGGAACTCGCAGTGCGACGGCTTCTCTGCGAGCCCGGATACAAACTCTCGAGGCAGGTGCTGGCCGAAGCTCAGTAAGAACTCTTCTCGGTGTTGCACCTGCCACGACACTCAGCTCTCGCCATCAGAGCCAGCCAGCAGACAGCGCGACAGCAGCGCCGGGCCCCGCACCTCCTCTTCACGGAGCTGCGCCAGCTCCTCGGCCATCGACTGGATGCGGTCCGAGAACTTGCGTCCGTACTTCAGTCGCCGCGCGATCTCCTTCAAGCACGCTTCGTACGATTCTGTGCGACCCAACGCCAGCGCCACACCACACGTGTCAGTAGCGGCTCTCTGCGTCTCCAGGACGCGCCAGTCGGCGCCGCACCAGGGAGCTTCTCGAGGTGCTCCAGCTCGTTAAAGTGTCGCTTCTGCGCACTGTGCGCCTCCTTCAGCATCGCCAGCGAGTTCTCAAAGTCCCGGATCTTGGACTGCGCGACCGAGATCTGCCGCAGCGTCGCGTGTACCATGTTGTAGACCGCCACCTTGGTGGTCGAGAGCTTTGCGAGTCGCGCGTTCACGCGCTCTCCCAGCTTTTGCGCGGACGGGAGCTGCAGTGCATCCACAGTGTGTCCATAGTGTTAGCCGTCGCATTGTATCGCTCTCCCCGAACGATCCCGACCCGACGTACCATGTCGTGCTGCTGCTGGTACAGCTCGTCGATCCCGCGGCACACTTCGAGCGCGTTCGAGGACGCGAACATGGTCGACGACGGCGTCACCTCGGCCGACATCTGCGCGATCTTGCCCATGACGAAGCCGAGGTTGTCGCTCAGCGTCCGTGTGATCGTGCCCTGCTCCGCCGCGAGCTGCCGCATCGCGTTCAGCTCGTGCGCCGCGCGGCTGCACTCGTGCGCGCTCGTCTCCTGCGCCTGCACGATCGCGCCGACCTCGCGGCAGATCTCGTTGTGCACGCTCTGCAGACGCAGCACCTGCGCGCGCACGTGCGCGTGCGACTGCTCGCACTGCAGCGCCCACTCGCGCTCGCGGTCCACCGGGATGCAGTCGAAGAGCGTCTTGCGCTCCGGCGTCACGAGCGCCGGGTGCAGCGAGATCGTCGCGAGCGCTGCCAGGTACTGCTCGAAGTTGCCGAGCAGCCGGACGTGCTTGACGCTCGCCGCCTCGAAGTCGGCCCAGAACGGCGCAAAGTGCTTCGACATCGACCTGCACGTAGCAGCAGCAGCTGCCGTCAGCTCCTTGGAAGCCGCAGGCGCGACACCGCAGGCCGACCCACTCCTTGAAGATGTCGACGTTCGCGATGGCCGCGGCGATCGCGTCCGTCTGCACCTGCAGCGCGCGTGCGCACTGGTCGCTCGTGTCGATGGTCGCGAGCGCGCTCTGCTCGAGCGCGCGGCTCTGGTTCACCTGCTGCTGGAAGTGCGACTCGTAGTCCGCGAGCGCGCGCAGCAGCGGACTCGACGACTCGCTCAGCATGCGCGAGTGCTCGGACGCCGACACGGGCGTCGCTGGCGCTGCAGTCGCAGCAGCAGCAGCAGTTCGTCAGTCGCACCCTCTTGCTGTCGTCTTCGCTACACACGCGTCCCGTACGCTTCACGGCTGCCGGCTCGAGCCGCAGCTCCTGCGCCGCGGCTGCTGGGCTCTCGCTGGACAGCATCCGTCGGTCGTAGAGGAACACGCGCTTCTCGTCCTGTGCTCGACGTCACCATGCGCGTCACGACCGACGAAGCTCCGCGCATCCCGCGAGCCCCATCGCCACGCACCGCTGGCAGTCCGTAGTGCGCGAGCGCGCGCCGCGGATCGAGACGCGCGAAGGGCGGGCCGCCCAGCAGGATCTGGTCGGCCACTGGCACTGCGCTGCGCCGCGCCAGCTCCTCGCGCAGCTCCTCGACCGCGAGGCTGCGGTGGTAGCGACACACAGAGCGAGAGGGTGAGAGAGCGAGAGAGCGAAGGGGGTCGGGAGGAGCGACGCACTCGCTGCTGGCGAGCGTGATTGCGTAGACAGCGCCCGTGGCGGCGTCGCCGACGCGAACGAGCGCGTGGTGGTGACTCATCGATGCTTCGGCCGGTCGCTTGGTCGGTCACTTCTTGGCGCTCGGCGCTCGCTCGACAGCGAGGTGCGTGCCTGCTGCTGCTGCTTGCGAGCTGAGAATTCTGGCGATATGACGAATCGGAGGCTTCGCGCAATGCAAGTTGAGGGGCGGCGAGAGGGATTTGGACTTTGGCGTTGCAGAACGAGGGGGCATAAAGTCTGAATGGTGGGTTTGAAGCAACATTCCGATACCATAGACTCGATACCATCGAAGAAGCACGAGAGAGAACGAGAGAACGATGGAGAGAGAGAGCAAGAGCAAGAGCAAAAGAGAGAGCCGTCACGCGCATCGCGCGTTTATAAGTTCACACACACGCATCGCAGGCGAGAGAGAGAGCGCCTGACCTGTCTCCCTCCTTCTCGCTCCTGCCGCCCTCGTCTCTCGCGTCTTCGTCATCTTCTTCCCATTCCCGAGCGCGACTAGCACACGCCCTCCGAGATCCCCTCCGACAGGTCCTCCGAGAACCCGTACGGCCGGTTGAACACCATGTCCTGGTTCCGGAACGCCTTCAGGAACGCCGACGCCTCCTGCAGTGGCGGTGACCCCGCGCCGCCGAGTCCGACTCCGCCATGGTCTTCGTCGCGCCGGTTGCCGTTCCCAGTGTACTGCAGCGGCGAGTCCACGGTCGCGAACGCAGGCTGGTAGCCGTTCCCGCTCGGCGGAGGGATCGGAGACAGCAAGAACTCCGGTGCGAGCAGGTACTCCGGGACCTCGCGAGGCAGGCTGTCCGGCGCCGGGGCCGGCGTCTCGCCGTAGCTTCCTTGGCGCTTCACATTGCCGTTCGCCGGACGGGCATTCTCGACAAACTTCTTGTAGCTCGCCTCCCACTCGGGCCCCAGCACGCCCGAGAGCGCTTTCAGCACCTCCTCGCTCGCTTGTATCCGGTGCTCCTGGAACGCCGGTAGCCGCACCACGTCGTGGATGTGGCGCAGCAGGAACGGCACGCAGTTCTTCTTCAGGTCCTGCGCCTCGCACTCCTCCGACACGGACAGCAGGTTCACCACGTTCTCGATGCAGATCTCGTGGCTCAGGAACTCCTCGGCGCGCTTCTGCAGCTCCATCACGCAGTAGAACGACGACGCGCGGAGCAGCTCCACTGCAATCTCCGACGTGATGTCCACCTTACCAGTGTACTGATAACGCGCGCAGACACCCACCGACCCAGTCAGTCGATGCGCACACACCCGAACCGAAGCCACGGCGCACGAACGCACCAAGAAGCGCAGCAGCATCGAAAACACTTCGTAGCTGCAGTTGTCCACCTCGATCACCGCCGTCGCGCTCGTCGCGGTCCCGAACTGCAGAAGCACACACACACAGTCGCACAGTCCAATCAGAGCACTGTGGCTGATCGTGCGCGTTGGGGTGGAAGCGCTGAGCAACTCACTCTCACCATGTTCTTGAAATACGAGTTGCGGAAGAACAGCACGACCTTGTGCGCGTTGATCGGAGCGATGTGGCCCTTGACGAGGAACTGCAGGTCCGACAGCGACGAGTTCAGGAACAGCTCCTCGTGGTCGTCCACGACGTACTGCGGGACTTCGATCGTCAAGTCCGGATCGTAGTCTTGCGGCACGAGGTGCTTGATCGCGTGGGCGGCAGCGCAGCGAGAGAACTCGTCCGTCGACTGCAGCATGTAGTACAGCACCGCGAAGAGTCCCTCCGAGAGGAGGTTCGGCACCTCCGCCGCGTCCATCATGTGCACGAACGTCAGCAGAATGTTGCCGCGCAGCTCGCCTGGAAGCATACGACACGAAACGTCAGCTCCCTCACCCTTGCACTTGCTCACCACCAGCCACTGCATCCTACCGATATTCGCGTCCGCCGACACGCGCGCGACAGCGTGCAGCATGCGGCGAAAGTCCGAGCGGTTGATCTGCTTCCAGATGTTGCGCAGCGCCTGGAGGCAAATCCCCCACGTCTTGGACGCCTCCTCCACTTCCAGCATCTGCAGCACGGCCCCCTCCAGCACCATCTGCAGCGTGCTCGACACGCTCGACGAGAGCGCGCACAGCGCACCGGCCGCATGCGCCGAAATCAGCACGTCCTGGTTGTGCAGCGCCTCCATCAGCTGCACGATCCCGCCGAATCGCGTCACGTAATCGTGGTTCGACTCGTTCTCCAGCAGGGACTCGAGCGCGATCACGGCCGTGCGCTTCTTGTCCGGTTCGTCCGACTTGAGCATCTCGAGCAGCGCCGGGATCGAGTTCTTCACGCAGCGATCGCACAGCCGGGCGCGACCGTCACTGCCCTCCACCACAGCCCGAGACATCGAGCACTCGTGGCAAATGATCTCGCCGCATTCCTGGACAGCCACAGGCTCCAGTTAGCCTTGGGCGGCGTTACCAAGGTACCCTCCAGAGACGTACCCGGCAGTGGTGCTTTCGCCGGTAAAACGTGAACACGTTCTTGCAGCACGCACAGTCGATCGCCTCGTGATCCTCCGCCCACGGTTTGATCAGACCCCACTTGAGCAAGTCGTTCGCAGACTCGACGATCGTCGCCGTGTGGTCGTGGAAGTGGACGTTGAGAATCTCCGGGACCTTGTCGCTCAGGTACGGCGACGGACGCGCAAGATTCGGGTCCTTCGCGTACAGCGACGCGCCAACTTGGCCCAGTTGCGCAGAGTACGCCGGCAGGCGCGCGACCCAGTTCGGCAGACCGACCTGCAATGCAAAGATAACAGCGTCAGAGCTCTGACGCAGGCACACTCGCTCGCTCGTAACACAAGACGCACCCGCCACGGAAGGTCGCGACCGCTGTAGCCGTTGCGCGAGAGAATGTCCACGATATCCTTCATCCAGACAGTCCGGTTCACGCAAATGTAGCGACCGCGCGCTTCCTTGTTCTCGAGCGCTGCAATGTGCGCCAGAGCGCAATCCCGGACGTCCACCAAGCTCCAGTCTGTTGCAAGCACAAGGCAGACAACGTGAGTTTTCGTTCGTCGCATCCAATCTTCAGCTGCAGATCACGTACTCAAGTCCACCAACGCCGAGTACTGGCCAGTGATCAGGTCGTAGATGATCTGGTTCCCAGGCGCGAGCTTGTTCTTCGACAGCGCCGGACCAAACAGTGTGCCAGGCTATTGAGAGAGACCACACACACTCGCCCCGTCAGCACCTCCCATCACGATCTCCCGGACGAACAGTCGAGCTGCCACCTACGTTGATCGTGACGAGATCGATTCTGCGGTCCCGCGGGAGCTGGTCCACCAGCTGCCACGCAGCCTCTTCAGCGAGCTTCAGGCTCAAGAAGTGCGGGTTGCACTCAAGAGACGACGAGATGTTCCAGCACGCGTCGTTCACGATCGAGTGCGGCGACACCGAGTCCGCCATCGCCGCCACCGACGACGTCAGCACCACCTGCAGCAGCAACGGTGCAAGCAAGTCAGCATACCCTCATCCTACTTCCAAGTCTCCGCCACCTTCGCTCCACGCACTCGCTTCACGCGGGCTCGCGCGCACGCCTGGATGAAGTTGGTCATCATCGGGATGATGCAGTGCATGCGGCTGCCAATGCTGTGGACGCCCGGCTCGAGCTGCTCCGAGAGCGGGTCGCGCACCGAGCAGGACGACGGCGTGCCCGTGTGGATGACAAAGTCGCAGCCTGCAAACGCCACGCGCATCATCGTTAGTGTCCAACACCACATGACGCGTCGGCGTCACCGTCCACAGAAAGAAAAGCGCGGAAGGATCGCGCACCTTGCACCGCCATATCGCAGGCCTCCGGGGTCAGCAGCGACGTTTCGACGACCGCGAAGTTCTTCTTGGCCGCTGGCAGCGCGAGGATCCCCGAGACGTCGTCCTTGCGGCTCTGCACCGTGCCGCGCACGCGATAGCCGCGCTTGAGCAGCTCGCCGACGATCCACGAGCCCAGGAAGCCGTCCACGCCCGTGACGCAGATCGGCTTCACGCTCAGGCTCGACGCGAGCTGGATCATCTTCTTGCGGAACCGCAGCGTCTTCCACACCGCCGGGTACATGACGGTCTTGTCCACCGGCTCGGGCGGCGGCGGCGCGAGGTCGCTCAGCACGCCGAAGAGCTTCGCGTACCGCTTCACCGGCTCGTTCACGCGGCGCTTCGAGGGCGTGGCCGCCGTCGGCGCCTTCACCGGCGTGGTCGCGGCGCTCAGGCGGCCGCCAGCCGGCGGCTCGAAGCCCTCGCCGCCGCCGTACGTGAAGCGCCCGAGCTGCCCGAGGTTGTAGTTGTAGTTGTAGGTCGCGTTCTCGTTGTTGAACGACCCAGCGAGCGAGTTGAGCGACGACGAGCTCGTCGACTGGTACGACGACGACGGGCTGAACGTCGTGCCGCTCGCCGCCGCGGTCGCAGTCGTCGTCGTCGCGCTGCGCTTGTCGGCGCGGCGCGCAGAGCCGCTCGGCGCCTTCGCTGCTGCAGCGCCGGTGCCGGCGTTCGCGGAGGCTCGGCGCGCGCCGCTCTTCTTCTTGCGCGGCTGCGTGGGCGACGGGCCGCTCTCGTCCTCGTACTGCGCGCCGAAGAGCATGGCGACCGAGAGGACGGGCGGTTGGCGACTGGTCGGTTGCGGTGGCGAGCGCTTTTGCGGCACTGAGCGGCGCGAGAGTGCGGACGGGAGCAGCGGTTTGCGAGTGCACGAGCGCCGCTTTGTATGCAACAGACAGGAAGCAGCAGCAGCACTGGCGGCGGCGGCGGTGGTGGCGATCGATCGAGGAAGAACGAGTTGTGTGCGCGGGAGAGGCGCCGCCGGGTTTCGATGTGAAGTAACACTGAAAATCAGGCGCCGACGCGCGCTACTTCAGGAACCAGTGCGACTAAGTACGCGGCGACGCTTTGATGTTTTTGATGTGTCCAGCAGCAAGAGATCAATCAATCCAGAGACATCACATGAACAGTTCGCGGCAGCATGTGGTCACGTCCAGTCGGAGTCTCGTGGCTTCAGCCGAGCAGCGCGAGGCAGAGAGAGAGAGAGAGAGATCCGAGATCGTCGTTGTGAGCTTCTGGACCGAAATAGTTTTCGAGTGGGCGTGTTACTTCAGATCGCATCGTGCTACTTTATCCCCCTCCCCACAAAGTGTGTGCATGCTAGCCATCTTCGTGGCCGCCATGACATCGTCGTGAGAGCAGATAGGACTGCTGCTCGCATCCTGCATTCTGCGCAAGTGTGCGCGGCGCGCAGTGCCGGAAAGTGGCGAGCAATGAGACCTCGTTTGACGCAGCTGCCACAAAAAATATCCCAACGAAGTCGAAGTCAGCCTCTAAATATGCCGCACGTCCAGGTGAGGCATTCTTGTAATGCTAACCAAGCAGCTCGGAGCACTAACCAATATGGGGAAAGGAGCCGAGAGCTACGTCGTGACGCCTGCAGCAGACACGGGGGACGCGCGAGACGTCTCGACATCGACGACGGCGTCTGCAGGTTTGTATCCATTCGATATGTACCCATTTCCAAGGCACATGGCTACATCCTGTGACACTCCCTCCTTACCATGTGGTACGCGGTGTCAGCTCCCCATAACGACAGCGCTGGTATGAAGGCATCGGCGCCGCCGCCGCTGTCGCCCGCTGCTGCCGGGTCGGCGCTGCAGTCCGAGCCGCCGCAGCAATCGGACTTCGCGCGGCTCGGCATCGCGCTCTTCCTGCTCGCGTGGATCTGTCTCGGCTGGACGCTCTGGCTCACGTCGCTCGCGGCGAACCCGGCCACCGCGCTCAACCAGGTCATGGGCACGCAGAGCTTCGAGGACGACGTGCTCGGCGACTTCTGGACCATCGGCCGCCCGGACCCGTCCACGAAAGCGCTCGGCATCGCCGGCTTCGTGTTCATCCTCGCCGGCTACGCCTACCTCGTGCTCAAACTCGGGTTTTGGCAGCAGTCGAGTCGCATGGCGCCTCCGGAGCCGCCCGCGACGCCGCTCGTCCGACTGCCGTTCTCGGGGCCATCGACGTCGGCGCCGGCAGTGGCAGCAACCAGAACCTCCGACAAGGTTGTCGCCATGTCGTCAGCGCGGCTGCAGGTGCAGCTCAGCGACTCGTTCACTCAGGCGCGCAAGCGGAAGATCTCCAAGAGCGAGGCGAAGGTGCGGCTGGAGCTCGAGCGCGCCGGCTCGCTGGCGAAGAACAAGGTACGCTGGCCGTATAATGTTTGCTGCGGCGTACAGTTGATTGACAGCGGAGCCGCTGCTGCATGTGGGGCTCGGACTCCAGTTCCTCTGGATGAAGGCGGCCAGCCTCCTCTTGCAGAGCATCATGCTCGTGCATATTCTGGAGCGAGGACTCCCGGTGCGCTTGGTGTGGATCTTCGCCGCCTGCGTCGCGATGAGCTCCTCCTTCTGCGCGGTGATCATCCACAGCACGCGAGACCGCTGGGTGGTGGGCATCGCGCTCGCAGACACGTTGTGCGTCGTGCGTTCCTCCTACAATACACGCGCATCCGCTCACTGCACTCACACACACGACGCGTCTCTTTCCTCAGCGTCGACTTCTTCAACGCGATCCTGTTCCCGTTCATCGTGCTCGCTTCGTGCGCGAACCTGTTCCACATCGACCGCGAGCAGCTCGCGATCAACTCGGAGATCTTCCCGACCGAGAGCCACGAGCGCCTCGCGCGCGACATCGCAGACGATCCGACGCAGCTCGAGCTCGTCACGCGTTGCATCAGCTTCCTGCGCATCAAGTCGCCGCTCGACTTCATCTCGAAAGTCGGACTCAACCTGCTGCTCTCGTACCGCTTGAGCCGCTTGATCGACCTCATCCGCCACGCCAAGTTCGAGGTCGGCCGCTTGTACCCGAAGCGCCACCCGATCGCGCTGCCGTTCCTCTTCTTCACGCTGCTCATGGTGATCTTCGTGATCGTGAGCGTCAACAGCTCGAGACAAGCGTGTGCGCACCACCCGGAGTGCACCGTGCACGCTCGTCGCTGGGTCAGTCTCAATGGCGACGAACGCACCAAGTGTCCGTGCTTGGTGCTCGTGGACTCGGAGACCGCGCCGAAGACGTTCGACGAGTGGCTCTCGCCTCCGAGCGTGTCAGAGAAAGTGGAGCAGCTCGCGACCACAGGAGACCTCCAAGTTCTTCACCTGGTCAACCGAAGACTCGAGACTCTTCCAGACGCTCTCAAGTCGTGCAAGCAGCTTCGATCGCTGTACGTGCCTCCTGTCGACGACCGGAGCTTTGTGGACCAGGTCCAACACCGTTGTGTGCCCTCAGATCTCTTGTCTACACGGACACGAGCACGCTGCCGTCGTGGACGAAGAACCTCACGCGACTCGAGCGCATGTACGTGTACCGCAGTATGACGCACGTATCCTCTCTCGAACGCATACATGCGCGTACTAACTCTGCTGTACGATCGAAGCCGCATCGACGGGAAGCTGGGTGTATCCGGACTCGAAGCCCTGCCGAGCGACCTCTTCGACCGCATGGCTCGACTCGAGTTACTCTCGTTAAGCTCGCACGAGAAGCTCACGCACCTGCCGTCTCTTGGCGGCCTCACGAAGCTGCGATCTCTGGAGCTCGAACGCCTGCCAGCCCTCGTGCAGGTTCCCACCTTCGTCTCCACTTCACTCGAGCGAGTGCAGCTCATCGCGCTGCCTCTCGTGGCCACCCTTCCAGACATGGCGCGGGCGAGTCACGGCCTCGACACGTTCGTTCTTGCTGGCAGCAACGCGCTGTGCTGCAACGGCTTCCTCGACAGCGTCGCGTGCGACCTGAGCCTCGACAGCTGCACCGCGACGACTTGCATCGCGTCTCCAGACCACGCAGCCTCGGACGCCACGAAGAGCGTGTTCGAGAAGTTCGCGACGACAACGTGTCAGCTCGCCAGCAACAGCAGCAACACCGCAGCGCTCGAGTTTCCGGAAGTGACGCGCGAGAGCGTCGACGTCTGCGGCGGAACGCTGTACAAGGAGTGCGCGCTCGGCGGGTCGTCGGGCATGTGCTACAACGCGCGGATGCAGGTGGTGTCGTGCGACTTGCGCGCCGCTGTGATCGCGATGCGCAGGCGCCAGATCGCGGAGCACGTCGGCGTCCCGTGCAACCGCAGCACTGAAGCGTGGCTCAGATGCGCGTGAGAGGAGCAAGTTGTGAGGACCATCAAGACTTCCGAATCTCTCGACAATGTTGCACATGGTCGCGATGAGCAAGTGTGTGCATGCATTCCGAGATCAACGGGTGGTCGGGGGCCTGTGCTACGTCTGCGGCTCGTGGCCGCGCAAGCGTGAGGATCGGTCGAGCTCCATCGCCTGCGGGAGCGAAGCGTGTCAGTCACTGGAGCACATTGAGAGGGGAAGCGATGTCAGTGTGCCTGCTCGGCGCACCTCTCGAATGACGTTGTCGACGCGACTGGCGTTGTGGCTCTGGCGCATCGGCCGCTTCCGCCGTCCTTCGGGCTTGCTCAGCACCATCTTGTTGCGCATGCTGGCGGGCAGGAACGGCAGCGTCATCGACTTCCTGCTCGGGCGAGTCCGACAAAGAGCAGAACATCACTTGAGTATCGTCGACGTGTTCCAGTTCCCCCATCTACAACACCACCACGCAAGCACCGAGCGCACCTGTCGTTCACTGGCATTCGGAACCCGGCGCGGTACACGAACTCGTCGTCGGCGCGCTCGTAGTCCTATCGCCAGTCACAGACACACACACACGCACGCTGGTGAGATCTCGAGCGCAGCTTGCCAGGCTTCGCATCGCAGACTTGCGCGTACAATGTCCAGCGGGAACGTAGTCGCGTGGTTGTGTGGCGGGCTGTGCTCCGTTTGCACCAACTCGGCAGGCGGGAGCGACCCGGCTTCGCGAACCACTCCCGACACCGGCACCGGCCGACTGCACGCGACGCACATCACCGGCTTGGTCCCCATCGCCGTCGAGTCGCCCGTGTCTGCGGGGAGGAGCATGAGCTCGCCGCGCAGCTCCCGCAGCGCCAGATCGATCTTGATCCTGAGCTGGTCCAGCAGCTCCTTCCGCAACCGCTGGAGCTCCTCGGCCGTCATCTCGCGCGCGTCTTCGAGGCGATCTTCCACCTTCTGTGTGAAGTTCTCGAGCATGAGCCGGTAGTTGACGTTGTTGCTCGCCGCCGCGCCGGCAGTGGTCGTGCCGCCGAGCCGCCCGCCGCCGCTCTTGTCGGCCGCGTTCAGGACGGCGTGCGTGACCTTCTTCGTGACCTCCTTGAGGAAGTTGTCGTAGAGCTGCTTCTGCACCTCGTCGTCTCGCAGCTCCTGGAAGCGGCCGTCGAGCTCGCGGCCCTTCATCTGCGAATACAGCTCCTTCACGAGGTCGTTCTGGCTCACCTGGCTGGCGGTCCGCGAGCCAGCGGCCGCGTTCATCGGCACCAGACTCGTGCTCGTCGACTGCTGCAAGCCCGAGGACTGGAGGTTCGCCAGCACCGCGGTCACCTTGGCGATCTCGGTGTACAGCTCGTTTCGCAGCTTGTTGAGCTCGTCGCCGTCGTGTCGTCCTCTCGCGCCGCTGCTCGCCGCGGCGATCGCGGCAGCGCGTGCAGCAGAGTCCATCTCGGAAGCGTTGATCGCCGACAGCCCGCTGAGCCGCTCGACGTCCTCTTCGACGATCCCGAGTCGCCGCACCGCCCCCATCAGGCGCAGCTCCACCTCGCGCAGTCCGTCGTAGTCGCTGCTCGCGCTCCGGGGCGTGCAGTCCGAGTCCGTGATGGATCCCTGCACGTCTCCTTGCCCGCGACTCGCGCGCTTCCGCTGCGTGAAGTTCCGGTGCCACATCGACGACAAACTCTCGAGCTACAGTGCAGGCGCATCAAGCGTAAGTCCGTCGCTCCGCTGATCTTCCTTCTCCCAGACCTGCGCCGCCGCCGCGTACCTTTTCCAGCATCGCGTCGAGTGCCTTGATCAGCGGGTCGTTCTTCTTCTCCGTGACGACGTTCACCTGCAGCGTCGCGTCGACCTCTTCGTCCAGGTACCGCAGCTTCCTCGTGAACTCTTCCTCGCGGTCGCTCCGCTTCGCTGCGTTGCCCCCGCTGCTGCCGTCCACGTTCGTGCGGAGCGGCACGACGCCGGCCTTGACGCCGTTCTGGAACTGGTTAACCTCCTCCGCGAGCACCTGGAGCGACTCGGCGATCGTGAGCGGCGAGTTGACGAGCGGCGAGAACGAGAGGTACGTGCGGCGGTAGTTGCGCTGCAGCTGCTGGAGCTCCTGCAGGATCTCTTCGTCGCAGAGCCCCTGCGTCAGCTTCTCCTCGTTGAGCTCGAGCGCCTTGCGCCACTCGGCGAGCTGCGGCCTCGCGCGGTCCTGGTGCTTCTGGTTGCGCTCGAGCAGCTCCTTCTGCATCGCGAGGCGCGCCTCGATCATGTGCAGGCGCTGGTGCTCGTTGAAGATGAGGCCGCTGCGCAGCGAGTCGAGTTGCGCCTGCTGGCCGTCGCTCGCGCTCGAAACCTCGCTGATGTTCTTCTGCAGCGAGTCGAGCGAGGCGTCCGTCGTGCGGCGCAGGTCCGCGATCTTGGTGAACACGAGCGAGAGGTCGAGCTGCATGGGGCCGGCGTCGCTCGCTCGCCGCTTGTCGCCCTGGCCCTCGCCGCTCGTCGACTGGCTCGCGGGCGGCGCCGCAGCGTACATGGCCGCTGCAGTCTGCTGCTGGACGGCGAGGTCGTCTAAGCTCTGCACCATGGCCTTGATGTCCGCGGCGTTCTTGCCCAAGGACTGCTGGTGGTCCTTCAGGAGCTGCTTCTGGGACTCCTGCACCGCCTTGAGCTCACTCAGCTCCTTCAGCAGCGCGTCGGAACTCGGTTCTCTGCTGTTGCTGCTGTCACTCTCATCCGTTCGTCGCGGGGTGTCGGTGCGCGTCTTCGTGTCGCTGTCAGCTCGTTGGGCTTCCAGGTCCGAAGACCTGGCGCCGAGATCGCCGACCTTCTCGCTCAGCGACGCGAGTTGCTGCTCGTGCGCTGCGATCGTGTCGCGGAGCGCGTCCTGGAGCTGCTGGAGGCGGCTGATCTCCTGCTTCACCACCGCGTCGGACGCGAACGGCGCGCCGGGACGCTTGAGAGAGGTCGTCTCGGTCGACGCAAGCGCGTCGTCATCTTCGTGGTCGAGGTTGTTCCTGTCCACCTCGTCGTGCTCGGCGCCGCCACCTTCCACCTCGTCTCCGAAGGCCTCCGTGAGAGACCTCCGGAGGTGCTTAGAGAGGTCGCGCTTCGCTCTCGCCAGGTCCTTCGCCGTCACAAATGCGCCGTCCTCAGTCTTCTCGCCTTGTTCGCCGTCGCTCTTCGCTGGCAAGCGGTCGGTCGGCTCGGCACCCAAGTCACCTCCCTTCTCCTCCTCCTGCTGCTGCTGTTGGGTCTGGAGCTGACCGACCTGCGCTTGCATCTTCTCCATCTGCTCCTGCAAGCTGGCGAGCGTCGCCCCCATGTCGTCCTTCTCCTTCTGCACCTGGCCGAGCTGGTCGCGCAGCGAGTCCACCTGTGCGTGCACGTCCTCGACCGAGTCGTTGTTGCTCTTCTGCGCGCGCTGCTGCCGCGCCATCGACAGCCCGAGCGCCTGCAGTGCCTTGAGCAGCGGCTCCCACGAGAAGTTGTACACGATGAGCTCCTTCTGTATCAGCGACGCGAACGTCTTCGGGTCGAACTCCTCGCCGTCGGTCTCGGCCGTCGGGTCCGTGCTGCTGCCGCGGTCCCCCACATCGTTCTCCTGCTCTGCGACCGGCTGCTCCTCCATCGCTGGCGGCTTCAGACAGGCTCAAGGTCGCTGACAGCACGAGCGACCGTGTTGATCGCGCTCGCAAGCGACGTTCGTGCGCTGTTCTGGGCGTCGAGCGTAACGGAGGCGGCCAAGACAGCGATGTTACATGAACGCGAGTGAACGATGCAGGACATGACCACAGCAAGAGCACAAGTGTGTGTGTGCGATTCGATTGGGGATGCTAGTACGATGCAAGGTGCAGGAGCGGATACGTTCACGTTCACGCTCAGGCGAAGAGTTGCTCAGTGGACGCTGACGTCGCGCCGCACGACCTCGATCACCTCGTCGTCGGCGTCTGCGTCGTCGTCGGCGTCGGTCTCGCCGCCGCCGGAGCTGAAGCTCTTGCGCGGCTGGCGCTCCGGGCTGTCGATGCCGTTGCTCGAGCCGCACAAGTTCGTGAGGAGCGGGATCAGGTACTTGTTGTCGAACTGCAGCAGGCGCATGTGCTTGTGCGGCTTGACGGTCTTGTCGAGCGCCATCTCCTCCTCCGGCTGCGGCGAACGAGCGAGAGGACGAGCGTGAGCCAACAAGTTCGACCTGCGGCTCGCCCAACGAACCACGCGACGTACCGTGAGGCGCGGGATCTGGAGCAGGTTGAGCATCGAGACGGTGCCGCCGCCCATGACGAAGATCGAGATGAGGATGATCATCATCGTCGTCGTGATCACCTCGCTCTGCTTCTCACCCGGGAACGACTTGGCGAGCGCGAAGGCCACGGCGCCGCGCAGTCCGCTGTACCAGATCATGTGCTGCTGGTTCCGCGTGATCTCGCTGTTCTTGCGCACCGTGCGGTTGAGCAGGTACGTGAGCGGGTACACGTGGCACGCGCGCGACGCGAGGCAGAAGAGCGCCGTCCAGATGATGAAGCTCAGGCTGAAGCCCTCGCGTAGCGCGAACACGGACAGTCCGAGGTCTGCGGAGCGCACAGGTGATGTGTAAGAGAGAGAGAGAGAGAGCACCAGCAAGCGCGCACACGAGCCACTCACTCAAGAAGACTGCAGTCTCCGTCATGTGCGCCACTGTGTTGAACACTCGCGAGCACCTAGAGGCATCCATTCAGGCAGTACGTTAGCACCTTGCTGATAGCAAGGCGCGAGCGAGCCAGCAACCATCGAACGTACACTTCCTGGGCCTCTGTGGACAGGTTCGGCGCGGCGTAGTGCTTCATGGCGATGCCCGTGAAGATGATCGCAACGACGCCCGACATCTCGAGGATCTGCGCGATGAGGAACGGGATGTACGAGAACATGACGTACACGCCGACCTCGTGCAGCAGGCACGAGCGCAGGTTCGTGTACTTGAAGATCAGCGCCGGGATCATGCCGAACGAGATGCCGATCATCGTCGAGCCGGAGAAGTTGAGCAGGAACTCGAGGATCGCGAAGAGCATGGGCGTGAGCGTGTACGAGTAGCCGATGAACTTGGAGAAGGTCGAGAAGAGGCAGATTGCCACGGCGTCGTTGAGCGAGGACTCGCCGAAGACGAGATAGAAGAGCGTCGGGTCGACCTTGAGCTCCTGGAAGACCGCGAGCGTGGAGACCGTGTCGGTGGCGCTGATGAGCGAGCCGAACGTGAGGCTCTCCGCGAGCGAGAGCTTCGTGGTCCAGCCGAAGCGGCCGACCGAGTACAGCAGGATGCCCGTGACGATGCTCATGATCATCGTGCCGAGGATCGAGTACGTGAGGATCGGCACGATGTTCTCGAAGAAGTAGCGGCGCTTCATGGTGTACCCGGAGTTGAAGAGGATCGGCGGGAGCAGTCCGACGAAGAACACGTTCGGGTTGAAGTCCATGAGCGACGTGGAGATGCTGTCGGATTGCACAGCGAGGACGATGCTCGCGATCATGCCGACCGCGATCGTGGCTGTTTCGAGCGCGCAGAGTTTGGATACGTGAGTAGAAAGCGCCAGCTCTCGTACGAGACGAGAAGGTAGTAAGGCACCACAACGAAGACGCACCGGCCGCTTCCGGGAACCATGTCAGATGCAGCTTGTGCGAGACGTAGTTGCTCACGACGATCGCGATCATGAGCAGCGCGAGCAGCGACGCGAAGTAGACCGAGAGCACATACTCGTGGTTCTTCTCGGACTCGAGGTGCTCGATCTGGACCTCGGCGGCAGTCATGGGGACGGGCTGGCACTCCGACTCGAAGCTGGTCGATCGATCTGCGTGCGGTTGAAGACTGAGGGCTGCAAGTGGTTGAGTTACGTGTGCGAGGTGGAGCGAAGGTCGCGCGAAGTCTGTTCAAGATAGCATCCGTTTCGCGAGGTGAAACCGATGCATGTCATGACAGCGACAGTCGGGTGGACCACACACGAATTTGCTGATCTGTGCAAGGTGTCAACATCGGTACATTGTACCATCGTGTATTGTTGTTCTCTGTGCAATTCATTAATTTTTCGAATACTTTCGGTTAGAATTGCAGCATTTTCAATCAGAAACATATCTTGTCACATTTTTCCTCAGGCATGAGCCGCAAGAAGAAGCGTGCTGCGGCTGCTGCCTCTGCTGCTGCGCCGCTCGCCGGTGACGCGCCGCCGCCACCGCCGCCGAAGGCGGTCGGCGCGCTGCCGCCGCAGCTCATGAGCCGCCTGGAGCCGCCGCAGCTCGCGTCACCGAAGGCACGACGCAAGCGCAAGCGCAAGCAGAAGAAAACGAAGGCGTCGTCGACCGCGTCGACGCCGTCCGAGCCCCACGCAGCTCAAGAGAAACAGGCGGACGCGGAACGCGACGACGCGCCGCAACACACAGCGAAACGCGCGAAGCTGGCGACGCCGAGCGCGCCGGAGCCGCAGTCGGCGCTGCTCGTCGGCGCCGCGATGTTCGACATCACGGGGCCGGCGGCGGAGGTCGGCATGTTTGGCTACGCGAAGGCCGGACAGCTGACGTCCGGTATCCACATGCGGCTGCGCGCGCGCGCGTTCGCGTTCCGCCACGCCGCCGACGCGCGCGCCGGGTGCGTGTACGTGGTCGCGGACGTCGGGATGGTGAGCGAGTGGGTGCGGCAGGCGGTCGTCGCGCGCCTGCAGCGGCACCCGGGCGTCCCCGCGGGCGCCTACTCGCTCGCGAACGTCATGATCAGCGCCACGCACACGCACTGCTCGCCCGGCGGCACGTCGCACTACTTCATCTACAGCATGCACCCGCCGCTGCGCGGCGCGGACAAGCAGAACTTCGAGTGCGTGGTCGCCGGGATCGTCGAGGCGGTCGCGCGCGCGCACGCAAACCTGCAGCCTGGGGTGGTCCGCGTCGCCAAGGGCAACTGCCTCGGCGCGTCCGTGAACCGGTCGGCGGACGCGTACATCGCGAACCCACCAGAGGAGCGCGAGCGGTACGAGTTCGACACGGACAAGGAGATGACGCTCTGGCGGCTCGACGGCGTCAACGGGTTCCCGATCGGCATGATCAACTGGTTCGCGGTCCACCCGACGAGCATGGGCAACTGGTACACGCTCATCACGGGCGACAACAAGGTGAGGAAGCTCGTCTTGGAAGGGGACTGCAGGCAGTCGAGCAGATGCGCTGACTACTCGGGTGTGTGTGAGTGTGTTGATCTTCCAGGGCTACGCGGCGCACATGTTTGAGAAGGAGCACGGCACGAACCACCTCATGGACCGCCCGCGCGCGTTCGTCGCGGCGTTCGCGCAGAGCAACGAGGGCGACGTGAGCCCGAACATCTGCGGCCCGCGCCACTGCGAGACACAGCACAAGGACTTTGAGCGCATGCTCCTCGTCGCGAACGCGCAGCTCAAGACCGCGCGCGAGCTGTACACGAAGGCGCTGTCGGCGCCCGCGCTGTCGGGCGAGATCCACGTTGTGCAGCAGTACGTCGAGTACGGCAAGATCCCGCTGAGTGCGAAGTGGCATGTGCACAAAGAGTGTCCGCCGTCGACGTCGTCGGGCTGCATCGGCGTGTCGATGATGGGCGGGACGACGTTCGACGGCCGAGGGCTCCAGGCGATCCCTGAGGGCGTGACGTGGGGGGACTACCCGAAGCTAACGACGTTGCCCCAGCTCCAGAGCTTCCAGAAGGAGAAGCCCATCTTCTTCCCCACGGCTCGCTACGGCCTCTCGCCGGCCGTCCTGCCGCTGCAGCTGTTCCTCATCGCGGGCTGCCTCCCGATTGCTGCGGCGCCGTTCGAGATCACGACGATGGCAGGTCGCCGACTTCGGTCGTCGCTCCACGCAGTGTTCAAAGAGCTCGGACGCGACAATGTCTACGAGCCGGTGATCTCGGGGCTCAGCAACGCGTACTGCGGCTACCTGACGACGCGGGAGGAGTACTCGGTGCAGCGGTACGAAGGCGCGTCGACGCACTTCGGCCCAAACCAGCTCTGCGCGACGTGCCAGCAGTTCGAGGTGCTCGCGCGCGCGCTCTGCAAAGCCACGATCGATCCGGACGCGGCGGAGGCGATCGTTGACACGCTGCCGCCGCCAAAGGTGAACGGCGTCGGCGCTCTGGACTACAACATCCCTGTGCTGCACGACGGGCTCCTGAACAAGTCGTCGTACGGCCTCGTGGTCCCCGGCACGGACGTCATGCAGGAGTACCGGCCGGGGTCGACGGCGACGGTGAGCTTCCACGCGGCGCACCCGAAGAACAACCTGCGAACGCAGGGCACGTTCCTGGAGGTGCATCGCTGGGTGGCGGACGCTCGCCGGGCGGAAGGGGGCGTGTGGGTGATGCACGCCGACGACGGCGACGGCAACACGTTCTACCACTGGCGGCGCCAAGGCACGTTCGCGTCGGTGGTGACGGTCGAGTGGTGGATCCCGTCGTCGACGCCCGCGGGGAAGTACCGCATCAAGGTGAACGGCGACTACAAGCAGTTCTTCTCGGGCACGATCCGCTCGTACTCGGGCGTGTCGTCGAGCTTCGAGGTGGTGAGCGCCGAGGACGAGGAGGAGGACGACGAAGGTGGCAACTCGCGTCTTCGCCGGGTGTCGACGCCGAGTCCCAGGTGAGAGATTGAGAGAGGAAGAGAGCGAAGAGAACACAGCGTTTGGCTCTAGGGAACCATATACCGTGTCATCGACCAACGTGCGTTGTGCTTTGTCTCTGAGGTGGCATTAGCATCTTCGAGAGCGTGTCCCAGAAGGCGAACGCCAGCGTGTTCGGGGCGACGTCGCAGCGACCGAAGGCGCACGCATCGGTCCGGCCCTTTGAGCTCTGCTGCTGCTGTTGTTGGTCGTCGTCGTCGCTGCAGCCATTCGGCGACGCGATGCGACGCAGTCCGACGCCGCAGGAGATTCGAGGATTCCTCGCCGCCCCGAAGATCCGACCAACGATCTCTCGAGCAGGTGGCAGCGGCGGTGGACCGTTCTCTTTCTCTCGAGTGGCGCGAGGCTGCTCACTTCGGGTCACGCGCGCTTCACATTGGCGCCTCGCGTTGGTTCTCAAGACTTCGACCGGTTGCCCTCGACGAGCCGGACATGCAGAGCCCCCACAGTCAGTCTGTCTGCAGACGGTGTGTCGCTGGCTGTTCGAAGTCGCAAAGCTCCTTCGAGACGGCGAGCGTGACAGGTAGATCCGTTCAAGCACGCTCGAGGCCGACAAGCGGACGACGAGCGGTGCTTTTTCGCTGAAGACGAACGACTCGCGACGCGAGGATTAACGAGCGAGCCTACGATCGTGATGGCTCTGGGCTTCTGGACGGACAGAGCGCTCGGTGCTGCTGCATCAGCGCAGAGTCTGGAGACTGGATGCAGGAGCAGACAAGCAGAGGAGTCGCATGCAAGTGCGCACCTGCAAAGGAGTTCGGCGCAAGCGAGCGAGCCAGCCAGGTGTTTGTTTAGTCAGGTCGATGCTGAGATCGTCCACTCTCACTTTTTGACTACCAAGCGTAATAGATTCCGAGCTGGTTACATTTTTCGAGACAGACATTCGAATCTCTTTTGGAGATTTTGTTTCTTTTTTAGATGCACACTTTGACTTTGACTACTCTACAAACTCCAAGATACAAAATAAGCAGCAGTCTCGACCTCGAGGTCGAAAAAGCACAGCAGACAACAGCACGCAAGCCGGCAAGCGTGTGCTGCGCTCGCTCGTGCGCCGCCGCCGCCAGCACCGCCGACTCCGCCTCCACGAACGCACCCCCTCCCTTCTCTCCAGCCCGCCCACTCGCCCACTCTCGTCGCTCACTGCGCCTCGCGGTCAGCGGCCACCAGCACCACCGCCATGGAGTCCGTCGAGGAAGAGGTCTTCGAGGTGCAGATGCTGCAGCCGTTCCACGGCTGGGGCTTCGAGCGCTTCTGCGACCGCAGCGGCAACGCCTTCCCGGCGCTCACGGCGGCGGCGCGGCGGCTCGGCGCGCGGGACGACCGCCTGTGCACCGCCGCCGCTGCAGCCGCCGGCGCCGCCGAGATCGGCGAGCTGCCGAGCGCCGAGTGGATGTGGGGCCACGAGTGGCTCCCGGACGTCGAGTACACGCAGTGCGACGAGGAGGGCTGGAGCTACGGCTCGACGCTCGCGCGCATCAACCGGCGGCTCGCCGAGGGCACGAGCAAGGTCAAGCCCGAGGTGTACCACTTCGTGCGCCGCCGCCGCTGGATCCGCACGCGCGTCAAGAAGCCGCCGCCGCCCGCGGCCGCGCGCCGCCGCGCGCTCGACGACGCAGCCAGTTGCAGCCGCAGCAGCAGCGGGAGCAGCAGCGAGAGCGACGCCGAGTCGAGCGCGCGGGACCAGTCCGACGCAGGTAAGGAGGGGATGGTGATGATGGCGATCGTGGTGATGGCGGCGGAGGAAGAGCTCACTGTGTGGTTGTTTGGTGCTCGCAGTGCTCGCGACGACGCCCAAGCGCTACTACCGCGTGTACCGCGACTCGGTGCTCGCGCACTTCCACTTCCGCTCGACGCCGCGGCTCTCGAACTTCGACAAGGTCGAGTACGCGGCCGAGGACATCCAGCTCGAGGGCTGGCTCGGCCAGCGCGGGACGTTCTCGCGCAGCTGGAAGCTCCGGTACTTTCTCCTGCGGCTCGACCGCAGCAGCCTCGTGTGCCTGCGCGACCGCGCGTCGCTCGTGCAGATCTGCGAGGAGGTCGTCGACCGCCACACGTCCGTGACGATCGAGGAGTCGGCGAACCCGCAGCAGTTCCAGTTCCTCGTGATGAACCGCGAGCGGCAGCTCCGACTGAACGCTGTCGACGCCGCCACGCGCGCGGCGTGGCTCTCGGCGATCAGCGAGCTCATCGTGCGCAGCCGCGCGTCGTTCTTCGCCGGAGACGAGTCCGAGGGCAACGTGAGCGTGCGCAGCCGCACGTTCCGCCGGATGCAGCACGCGTCGATCGACTTTGACGACGAGACCTCGGGGTACTTTGGCGGCGGCGGCGTCCATCGCGGCATCGCAGGCGGCGGCGGAGTGCTCACCAAGCGGACGCGGCGGCGGGCGTGGCGGCCGTACAAGCTGCTATCCGCGACGATGCACTCGCGGTTCGACACGGATCGGCTGCGCCGGTTCGACTACTTCGAGTGCTTCCGGAAGGACATCCGGAAGATGGTCGGGACGGTCGAGGTGTTCGTGACGAGCAACATCGACATCTTGGAGGAGAACCTCGAGGCGGCCGAGCAGCTGCTGTCGTCGGCCGTGGCGGGCGTGCCGAAGAAGGACATCGCGCAGCTGCGCCTCGACGTGGCGCAGGCGCTGCGCGCGTTCGAGGACGCGGTGGGCGTCACGCTCGAGCTCGAGCACGCGAACGTGCTCAGCTGCAACCGCCTCGCGCGCGACTTGTATTTATTGGCGCGGCGCCTGAACGAGCGCACGCTGTCGTTCGCGCCGCCGCCAGCGCAGGCGACGGTCAAGAAGGTCATCGTCGAGTCGCCGGCGACGCGGCGGATACCAGAAGACTGGTTCGTCGAACCGAAGGACTACCAGAAGCCGCCGAGCAACGCTGCGAGCGTCTCCAGCCACACCGAGAGCCTGCAGTCCTCCAGTACCACCGCAAGCAAATCGAGCTTGTCCAAGTCACTCCCGGAAGCGAAGATGACGACGAGCAACGCGGGAAGGCGGTTGTCCGGGACGGATGCGAGCACTGGACGGATCTCGACGACTCTGTCGAGCTCGCTGTCGGGGTCGGAACCGATTCGCATCAAGCCGTACGTGGAGATCCCGAAGCCGCTGCTCGAAGGCCACTTCGAGCTTCCGAGCGGCGTGAACGACTTCGTGATCAAGGTGCACGAGAAGGATCTCGGCGCGCTGATCGGCTTCACGCTCTGCTCTAAGTCGTACGTCGAAGAGCTGGAAAGCCACTTTGCGAACGCGCTGAACGTCGCGAAGGAGCTCGCGGAGGAGGAGCGCGACTCGTTCAAGAGGACCGAGCCGTGCTCGGAGAACGACTCGTTCCTCTCGACGCGGCGGCTCTCGAAGCGGAAGACGGACTTGTACCTGAACAAGCTGCGCTCGAACGACGTCCAGCACACCGACATGAAGTTCTCGTACGAGTCCGGGAGCAGCACGCACTCGATCCGCTGCGTGACGTTCTTCGCGGCGCAGTTCCACGCGATGCGCGCGCTGACCGAGCCGGGCAACCTGCAGTTTCTGAACTCGATCGCAGAGAGCAGACGCTGGGACGCCACCGGAGGCAAGTCTGGCGCGTTCTTCTCCTTGGTACGTGTGTGTGTCTGTGTGGTGGATGCGTCGTCGTCGTACTAGCGCTGCTGTGGTTCTACGGACGCGAGCGACTGACGAGCGTGTGTCGGGTGTGTGGCTCTCGGTAGACGCACGACAAGCGGTACGTGCTCAAGGGGATCTCGCTCACAGAGTTCAACATGTTCCTCCACATGGCGCCGCACTACTTCAAGTTTATGTCCCACGTGCTGGAACTCGAGAGCCCGACCGTGATGGCCAAGATCCTGGGCGTGTACAAGCTGACGCAGAACCGGCGGATACACAAGCAGACGACGTATGTCGTGGTGATGGAGAACCTGTCGTTCGGGCGCTCGCCCGGCCAGATGTACGACATCAAGGGCATTCTCCGGCGCCGGTACGACCACTCCGATAGCGACAGCGAGAGCGACGACGAGATGGAGAGCAGCCGCGGCGCGGGCGGCGGCTTCCAGGGCGTGCTGTCCAACCCGCACGTGTCCGTGAAGCTCCCGGTGTTGCTGGACGGGAACTTGGCCGAGCGGATCCCGATCCCCGTGAGCCAGTCGGATCTGGACATCCTGAATCAAGCGATCCAGAACGACACGGCGTTCCTGTGCCGCGCCGGCGTGATCGACTACTCGATCCTCATGCTCTTCGACGAGGAGCGGCGCGAGGTCGTGTTCGGGCTCATCGACTACCTGCACCAGTTCGACTTTCTCAAGAAGATGGAGTCGACGTCGAAGGCCGGGCTGACGTTCCGGGACCCGACCGTGATCAGCCCCGTGTCGTACCGCCGGCGGTTTGTGAACGCGATGCATCGGTACCTGGTCGGCATCGAGGAGGAGCTGGAGCTGCGCATGCGCAAGCGCGGCTACGCGTCGAAAGCGAGACGAGAAGCGGCGCTGAAGGCGCGGGGCACTGACGAGTCGTCCGACAGCAGCGACCACCGGCGCAAGCGAGAGCCCTCGGCTCAGCCTTCACAGAGCGCGGACGGCGGGCGATCGCTCGAGAGGAACTGCGGGTCCAGCACCACGAGCGAGTCGACTGCGCCGAGTTCGTCGACAGTGTCGCTGGCGGTGGTGGATTTGGCGAGCATGGAGCGCCGGAAAGCCAACGCGAGCCTGGAGGTGGTCGTGAGCTCGACGCGGAAGCGCGGGCACTCGTTCTCGCACGTGGTGCTGGACGCGCCGTCGTCGTACGACCACGCCGGCGGCAAGGCGCACAGCGACGGCGAGGAGTTCAGCTCGACGTCGTCAGACGACAACTGCCTCAAGGGCTCGCAGGCCGTCATCGACTCGATGCTGCCCGAGTTCGAGGAGGACTAGGCGCCATCCCAATAGACAAGCAGCCTCCCACAGCAGCGAACGAGACTGACGAAGAGCTGGGTGGCGTCCTGACATCGTGTTGTGTGTAGGTGGCGGTGGAAGAAGAGGAGGAAGAGGAGGGTGGAGACATCGGAGCAAGACGCTTGCGGCTCGCGGGCCGCTGTTAAATAGGCGAGACGACGAACAGCGACGACGGGAGGGGAGGGAGGGGGAGGCGTACGCGCGACGCGGGGGGTGCGCGTGGGTCGGTGGAGGCGGGCGGCCACGTTACGGGCGGATCTTGGTGAGGCGGTAGAAGACGTACTTGTCCTGGAACGTCGTGACGGCCGTCGCGATCGGCTCGATCACGCCCTCGTCCAGCAAGCTCTGGCCCACGAGCACGGCGTCGATGAGCGAGCCGGCGATGCGCAGCTCGCGGATGACGTTCACGGCCTCGGCGCCGAGGAAGCAGCCGACGAAGCCCTTGTAGAAGAGCAGCTTGTTCTTGCGCTCGAAGACCTTGAACAGCACGCGCGAGAAGATCTGGAGCACCTCGTCCGTCACGAGCGCGTGCACGTCGTCCGACGCGGTCGAGAAGTCGTAGTCCACGACGCCCGCCGACTCGCGCGAGAGCACGGACTCGCGGTAGTTGCTCGCGTTGATGGACGCGCGCGCGTGCGGCCCGCCGGGCGAGCCCGCGAGAGCGTCGCCGTCGTCGTACTCGAGCGCCTTGGTGAAGCGGTAGAAGTTGTCCTTGGAGCTGTGGAGCTGGTCGTCCGTGCGCGAGACGTGCTCGATGTATCCGAGGCGCACGAGCACGCTGCCGAGGCGCAGCGCCATGGGCTGGTCCTCGGCGAAGCCGTTGAGCACCATCTCCTTGATCGCGTCGCTGCCCGTGAACGTGTCCTTGTAGAAGTTGAACCGCGAGTGGCGCGTCTTGATCTCGATCGTCGAGAAGAGGAAGCGGCAGAGCACCTGGAAGAACTCCTTCGGAAGCCCCTCGTGGAACGCGATCTCGATCGTCTTGAGCCGCTCGAGCCGCGCCTCCTTGAGCGGCGACACGTCCGGCGTCGACAGACCCGAGAGTGAGCTGTCGCTGTCGTCGAACGTGTCGTTCCCGGACTCGCGCTCGTCGTCGTCGTCGTCGTCGTGGTCCTGGATTTCCGAGGCGGCTGCGGGCGTGGCGAGCGGCTCGCGCGACTGGCGCGCTGGTGCGACGGCGGCGCGCGCTGGCTCGGCCGCGTCGTCCTCCCCGAGCGATGACGACGACGAGTTGGTGGAGCGTCCGAGCGGGTCGTCCGACGCGGAGGACACGGACGTGCTGCCGTAGCTCGACGCGGACGTCGTGCGCGAGCTCTGGTCGAGGATGATCGGGTTGGAGCTGAGGCGCGAGACGCGGTGCGACGCCGAGCTCGAGGCGCGCGGGGGCTTCTCGAACTGCTTGAAGTCCACGAACGGCTCCATGGACTCGCGGATGCGCACGATCTTGTCGAGCGCGGCGTTCGTGCGCTCGAGCAGCGCGCGGATCTCGTCCTGCGACGACCGCCGGCTGCGCGTGGCGCCGAACTCGCCGGCCGGTTTGATCGGCTCGAGGCGTAACCCGCCGCCGCCGCCGGCGCTGCCCATGGAGAAGCTCGCGCCGAGGATCGTGGTATCGCGCTGCGCGTAGGCGCCGCCCACGCCGACGTCGAAGGTCTCGCGGTCGAACGCCGAGGCGTCAAACGTGTCGCGGTCGAATTCGTCCCCCGCCGCCACGGACTCGCGCACGGGCGGCAGCGCGTTGAAGGTCATAGCTGCTGCTCCTGCTGGTGGTGCTTCGGTGGGGTTTCCTGTCTGGGAGTAGCGGGACGATGGGAAGGGGACTCAAGTGCTGCGCCGGCGGAGAGCGAGAGAGCGCGACTGGCGCCTGCCTGCCTCCTGGAGCTGTTGGTGTGTGTCTTTTGTCTTTGGTGGGAGAGTGCTCGGACTTTTGTGACGTCACAGAAACGGGGGAGGGAGATCGGAACTGCACTTTTCACACTGGCTACTGCTCGCACTTAGGCGAGGGTCCACTTTACAACGTGCCGAAGAGAATCAACGCGCGAAGCAGGTCGGATTATCCTCTCGCGTGCGCGCCGCGACGAGCATGTCCACAGCGGACGACAGCGCGTCGAACATAACGCGCGATGCCTACATCAACAGCAGCAGCAGCAGCAGCAGCGAAGGAAGCAGAGCGAGATCGGCATCGGATTTTCGAGCGTCCGACTTGAAAAAAAAGGTGGCACACACGGCAAATTGGCCGATTCCGGGTGCTGCCCGCTGGTTAGCGAGCGAGTGAGCACTCCTGCGCGGCCGGCGGCATGCTGTGCACGACACTTGAGCTTTGCGCGGGTGATTAGAGTGCTCGCGCGGGCCGCCTTGAACGACACGAGCACAAGGTGATCACGGCTCGTTTGGTCGCTGCGAAAACAAGTCGCGCGCTTGCAGTTGAACCTGCACATAACAAACCCACCGCTGTTTCCCTGAAAAGATCAAGTGTCGTTATCTGCCGGCGCATCTGCAGCCCTGCCTCGGCTGGCTTTTTTTTCGCATGGCGGAGGCGACTCACTTGGTTTCAGTATGCTCCCTCCCACTTCCGGTCTTCCGCTCTTCCCTCCTCCTCCTTCCTGCCTGGCGCGATCGCTCGCCCGCTGTGCCCGCCGTGAGCCCCTACAGCCCGAAAGCGCACAGGAGCGTGAACGACCAAGCGAGCGAGCGAGCGAGTGAGCGCCGTTCACCGAAGCGCCAAGTCCTCCGAGCCGCCGCCGCCGCACCAGCACCACTTCCACCGCCACTTTCCCAAGCTCAAGCGCCAGGTGGGGTTACGATGAGGTTACGCTGCTGCCTGAAGTAACGCAACTGATTCCGACTGTGGTGGCAACCAGGCAAGCCGGAAGGAGGCGGTCCAGTTCTCTCTCTCCGCCTTCTGCTTCCCGCCGACCTCCTTGCTCGCTCGCGCTACTTCACGCGGCACGCAGGCGACCGGCGCGCACCAGCAGCAGCAGCAGCAGCCCGGCGCGCTCGTTCATGGGATGTTCGACAAGAGCGAGCAGTCTGTGAGCAGTGTCAGCAGCAGCAACAGCGTCAGTAGCTCCAGCAAGAGCCAGGCGAGGCGCCTCGGCTGCGGCGCCGTCGCCGAGGACCACGAGGCGGCCGACGAGCTCCAGGAGCTCGAGTTCGAGGAGGAGTGCGACATCCTGGACGACCCGAACGACGGCGAGATGACGATCATGAACGACGACGACGACGACCTGCGCGACGAGGAGGTCGAGGAGGAGGTGCTCGAGGACTCGATCGCCTTCCAGGTCTCGCGCGCGACGGTCACGCGCACGGGCGTGCTGCCCTGCTGCGTCTTCGTGGGCCGCGTGACGTGGGGCACGGCCGACTGGGAGATCTACTTCGGCCAGAAGCAGCTCCTGCGCCTGCACCTGAACCTCGTCGCGCACCAGCTGCTCTACCGCCACAAGCTCCTGCGCGGTGTCGCGCTGCCCTGGACGATCTGGCGCGAGAAGCGCGCCGAGCGCCGCGTCGCCGACGTGCACATCGTGCAGCACTACATCCGGTCGCTGCTCAAGGACCGCGAGCTGCGCAACTCGGAGCCGCTGCTCGCGTTCCTCGAGGTCTCGCCGTCGCGCGCCATGTCGCGCTACGGCCCGAGCCTCAAGGAGGGCTACGTGCACATGCGCATGAACGGCCCGTTCCAGCTGCCGCTCTACACGTGCTTCAACCGCACGATCGAGGCGCTCTACCGGCACTTGTACCGCACGTGGATGCGCATCGCGTACGTCTCGTCCGTCGTCGGCTTCATCTTCCCGATCTTCCTCATCATCATCACGAACCTCGGCACGTTCTTCACGCCGCACAAGCAGCTCGTGAGCGGCGCGGGCGACAGCATCACGTCCAAGATCGACATCACCGGCGTGTTCATCGGGATCTTCAGCCTCGCGGCGATCGTGTTCGCCGTCGCGTTCGTGTACAAGTTCTTCGACCACCGGTTGGGCGTCATACGGCGCTGGGTCGTGCTCAAGCCGTCGTGCTTCGCCGCGTACAGGAACCGCTCAGACCGGGAGCCGAGCGAGGTGTTTCTCTTCGACAAGACGTTCGCTGCGCGGAAGGGGAGCTACCGCCAGGGCGTGTCGTGGATGCCGAGCGGGCTCGTCGTGGGCAGCAACGCCGGCTTCATTGAGGTCGACACGGGCCACTACTACACGCGCCTGACTGCGTTCGTCGCGCTGGCGCTCGTGTGCTACGGCATCATGGAGATGTCGGACAAGGCGTACGACTTCGAGAGCGTGAGTGTGCCGTCGGCGAACTCGGTGCCGCTCTCGAGCATCCCAGAGTTCGCGAACTGGACAGAAGCGACGCTCGACAGCGATGCTTCCGGCTCTGAACAGTACTGCGGCTATTACTTCGAGGTGCCCGAAGGTGCCGGACTGTACGCGCGCTTGGAGGACTCGAACTCGAACGCGGTCATCTCGCAGCTCTCGATTCCGACGAACGACACGTACGCGACGAGCTCGAGCTACTTCTGGCGGAGCAGCGAGATGGCGTACAATCTCGGGATCATCACCAACACTGTCGGCTCGGGGCGGACGATCGGCGTCTTCAAGAAGATCAATCCGGACACGGACCGCTTCCACGTGTCGAACTACTCGTCCGACGTGTCGGGGATCGGGAACATCACGCTCCACGGGCTGCAGGGAACGAACTTGCTGCAGTACCACCGAGCGAACCACTTCTGCGAGATCCCGATCAAGGTCGCGCGCGTCGACTGGGGGACGTTCGCCCGGTACATCCTGATCCTGTTCATCGGAGGCATCATCGCGCCGACGTCGGGTCTGGCCGTGAACTACATCATCACGTACCTGGGTTTATGGCACGCGCACGTCCGGCGGGACCACTGGTACCGATGCGTGCGCCGACTGCAGAAGCTCAAGCGCCAAGAGACGGAGTACCGATACCACTCGTTCTCCCCGGCGCGCATCAGCAGCTTCGGCGAAGCGGTTCCAAAGAGCCACATGGCGAGCGTGGCGGAGCAGGAGGCCAAGAAAGTGGCCGCGTCGGTCGGCAAGTCGCGCCAGAACTCGGACAACTCGGACGACTCGGACGTCGACAGCAAGGGGAGCACCGAGTCGGAGGGCTCGTTCTCCGCGGTCCCCGGCCCGCCGAGCGCGGTCGCGTGGCACGTGGACGGAGAGGACACGTACGAGGCGATGTACAAGGCGATCTCGAACGCCAAGTACGAGATCCTGATCGCGGGCTGGTGGGTCTGTCCGGACGTGTTCCTGTTGCGGCCCGGTCGCAAGCTGCCGGAGAAGGAGCGGGACGACGAGAAGAAGTCGAACGAGACGCAGCTGCGCAACCTGCTGCTGCTGAAGGCGCAGGCGGGCGTGAAGATCTACGTGCTGATCTACCGCGAAGTGAAGCTGGCGCTGACGCTGAACAGCAGCTACAGTAAGCGCAGCCTGCTGGTGCACCCGAACATCCGCGTGCTGCGCGACCCGATCTTCCAGATCCAGAGCCTGGGCTTCTGGTCGCACCACGAGAAGATCGTGTGCATCGACCAGTCGCTGGCGTTCGTCGGTGGACTCGACCTGTGCTTCGGGCGATACGACCACAGCGGCCACCCGCTGAGCGACCCGGGCGGCGACAAGCTGCAGGACCAAACGTGGCCAGGGAAGGACTACTCGAACCCGATCATCAAGGACTTTGTCCGCGTGAACCAGCCGTTCGAGGACCTGATCGACCGCGCGTCGCAGCCGCGCATGCCCTGGCACGACGTCCACTGCAGCGTCTCCGGTCCTCCCGTGCAAGACATCGCGTACCACTTCATCCAGCGGTGGAACTTTGTGTGTTCGAAGAACGACTACCAGCTGCGCACCGGGTGGTGCATCTGCTTGCGGTCGCGGCGGTTCAAGTTCCTGCCCAAATGCATCGTGCCGATGGACTTCAACGGCTGGAAGCTGCGGTACCCGTCGTCGGACACGTCGCTGCAGACGGTGCCGGCGACGGTGCTCCGCTTGTCGCACAATGACTCGTGCGAGATCGAGCCGTTCCAGGTGATGGCGCCGAGCTCGCTTCCGACGGCGTTCTCTCCTGGCTTTCGGCTGCCGTGGGGGACTGCCGGCACGTCGTCGTTCGGCTCGGATCTCCCGCTGCAACAGGCTGGTCCGCCGCTGTCGGAGACGCTGGGAGACACGGAGATCCTACGAGCCCAGCGCGGCGAGTCGATCCTGCAGGTGTTCCACCCGAACGCGAAGATCTGCAACGTACAAGTGTGCCGCTCGGTGTCGATGTGGTCCGCCGGCGTGCCGACCGAGGCGAGCATCCAGGAGGCGTACATCGACATCATCACGAAGGCGAAGCACTTCCTGTACATCGAGAACCAGTTCTTCATCTCGGGCGTGAACGGGAACGGCGTCGTGAGCAACCGCCTCTTGCAGGCGCTCGTGGACCGAATCGAGCGCGCGGTGAGCGCGAACGAGGTGTTCCGCGTCTACGTCGTGATGCCGCTCCTCCCGGCGTTCGAAGGCAACATCCGAAGCGAGGAGCTGACGAACCTGCACGCAGTGATGCACTGGCAGTTCGCGACGATCAGTCGAGGGCGGCACAGTCTGTTCGCGGCGCTGCAGGACGTGACGCCGAACCCGGAGAACTACGTGGCGTTCTTCGGTCTGCGCAAGTACGGCATCCTGCCGAACGGGTGTGTGTCGACGGAGCAGATCTACATCCACAGCAAGCTGCTGATCGCAGACGACATGTACGCCATCCTCGGTAGCGCGAACATCAATGACCGCAGCATGATGGGCGACCGCGACTCGGAGATCGCCGTGATCATCGAGGACATGCAGTTCCAGGACGGGCGGATGAACGACATGGCGCACCGTCGCGGGGTGGTCGTGAGCGCGCTGCGGCTGCAGCTGTTCCGCGAACACCTCGGGCTGGCGGACAGCGACGACTCGGTGGTGGACCCGACGTCGGAGAGCACGTGGCTCGCGATCAAGGGTATCTCGCAGCAGAACACCAAGATCTACGAGACCGTGTTCGACTGCGCGCCGTCGAACAGCATGCGCGCGTTCTCCAGCTTCAAGAACATTGAGATCTCGCAGATCTACGAGAACCAGCGGCTGAACGTGCTGAAGGTGCCCGGGCGGCGACGCCACGTGTGGGACAAGGACAACCTGAAGGACGGCGACTACGCGCCGTGGACGGACGTGAACGGGATCACGATCCCGCCGGAGAAGTTCAACCTCGATGACTACGTGCTGGACGACGGCAAGGACAAGAAGAAGAAGCACCTGTTCTCGATGGACCACGACGGGTGGCTGTACGCGCGCAACTTCTCGATCTTCCAGGAGATCCGAACGGGCAAGACGGATTTCAAGAAGCGCGAGAAGCTGCAGCACTTCATGACGGACCGCCTGATGGCGCAGGTGCGTCGCCGCCGGTGGGTCAAGAAGGGCACGGCGGCGCTCGCGGCGATGTCGCGCTACAGCTCGGTCTCGGAGAGCGACGACGAAGAGCACAGCCGGTTCGTGTCGCTCTGGCGCCGCTTCCAGAACGGCGAGTTCAGCCGCGCGAACTCGCTCACGATGTCGCACCCGCCGAACCAGAACCCTTCGGGGGCGATGAGCTGCGAGCCGGCGTCGTACCCGAACTCACCGATGATGTCGAGCTTCCGGCGCACGCCGCTGAGTCCCTCGAACGACTCGCGGCGCAACTCGCTGGGCCGCAACCGGAGCGCCCGGACGCGCGCCGGAACGTTCAACGGCACGAGCAGCGTCGCGGGGAACCCGAACGGGTCCGAGTCGGACCACCAGAACGAGAACGGGCAGCACCACGACGACCGGGGCAGCGTCGAGTCGATCAGCAAGGGGCTCGGCCAGTCGCTGCGCAAGTGGTACTCGACGATGGACCTGGACTTTGGGCGCCGGTCCAAGTTCAACGCCGAGTACTTTGACCAGGAGCTCAACGCGAACCACACGCCGGGCATCGGCGACGAGCCGCTGCTCGAGTCGGGTCGCGGCAGCCTGCGCAGCATCCACAGCGGCCGCGACGAGGAGGACGAGCGCGCGAGCAACGAGCTGGGCGACGCGCAGATCGGCCACGTGCAGACCGCGGCGACGGTGCCGAAGGAGGGCGAGACGCGCGCGCGGCTGCAGCTCTCGGAGATCCGCGGCCACCTCGTCGAGTTCCCGCTCGACTTCCTCGTCGAGGAGATCCTGCGGCCCGCCATCATGCCGAGCGACATCCACATCTGAGCGCGGCAGGAAAGAGCGAGAGAGACGGGAGAGAGAGAGAAAGCAGGTGATAGGAATGTTTTGGACGCCTCGTGCTCGCGATGCGCGCCGCAGCCAGCAGCAGCGTCGTCGACGAGCTTCGTGAGAGAGCTACGCTACGCTAAGTTATAGGCGAGTTTTTGTGTTGACATCTTTGACACGCAAGTCGACTGGCGAGAACGCCAGAATCCAAGGATACCAGTATGTTCGTGCTGGTCGAGGCGACGAGCGGCGGAGAGCTGCAGCTGCAGGCGGTGGGGAGCAAGCAGCAGCTGCCGCTCGAGGAGCTCGCGGTCGTCGCCGGCCGCGCGCAAGAGCCGCCGTCGCGCCAGGTGACGTGCGTCAGCGCGCGCGTCAAAGCGCTCGGGCGGCGCGCGGTGCTCGTGCTCCCAGTGCCCGTCGCTGCGACTCTCGAGTCGCTCGCTGGCGTTGGCGTTGCTGTGCAGGTGCGGATATCGGTTCCCATAGTGACGGAGTGACGAGCACAGTTGGCTCACAGCACGGTGGTCATTCGTCAGGTTCTGGACGTGGGCGAAGCCGCGGCGGAGTTCGCACACGACGTCCGCAGCTGCTTCCCGACGCTCGTTCGGCGCAGTCCGCTGGCATCTGAGGACTCAGACGACGAGAGCGATGACGACGATGACGACGAACGTCGCGCGAACGCGAACGTGAAGGCGGCAGCAGGCGAGCGGAAGCGTCAAGAAGCCGAAGCCGCGAAGCTGCGACTCGCGGCGATGCAGCGCGAGGCGGGCGAGTACATGCGCCGCACGCGTGTCAAGCTGCTGCGGAGCGCAGACGAGCTGCCACTTGCGTTTCTGATCCACGACCCCACGCAGGTCTGCGCGGCGCTTCTGCGCGAAGAAGCGCGGGAGCAAGAGGCAGCAGAGGCGGGAGGTGCTCCGGTGCGCTGCCAGTGGCTCTGCGTCGACCTCCCAGCACTGTCGCCGCCGGCGAGCGGAGGGGACAGCGCGAACACGTCTCTGCCGCACAACTTCGCGTTGCTGTTCTCGCACGCTGCGCCGTCGCCTCGGAGCGAGCAGTTCCTGTCGATCCCCGTGCCGCGCACACCGCTCGGGTACTTCGCGTCGACAGTCTCCATCGAGAGCAGCGCTGGCGAAGACGCCGAGATCTTCTGCGACGCCACGGTGCTCTCGCTCGGCGCCAAGCGCGAAGCCACGGTGCACGGCGGGGGGAAGACGCCGGCCGAGACGCTGAGCAACATCCGCATGCGCCACGCGTCCGGCACGTTCTGCACGCTCGTGGAGCCTGCGACGACGTGGGGGGCGGTGGCCACGAAGCACGCGGCGCTCGTGCCAGCGATGCGCGGCGAGCTGCGTGCTCGCCGCGTCCTCGGCCCAACGGCGAACGTGCCACTCGAGCTGCTGCTGGCGCACGAGACGCAAAGGTGAGAGAGCGTATGCAAGCGCGGATTCGTTCCTCTATGTCTCTTGTCGCCAAGCGCTCGTCGCTCCAGCGCACTAGCGCGTCTCCGCCGCCGGCCCGAGACACATCCAGTGGTCGTTCTCGCGCAGCTCGCTGCCGAGGCTGTTGCTCGTCGCGCGGCGCGTCCGCGAGCCGTGCGGGTTTTTCTCGGCGCGCCAGAGCCAGCGCGGTGCGAGCGCCTCGAGCGCGTCTTCGTCGTCCTGCGCCTCGTTCTCGTTGTACGACGTCACGAGCAGCGGCGCGCGCACCTCGTGCAGCAGCAGCCGCAGACTCGGCAGCCACTCGTCGTAGCCCCACACGCCGGCGTTGAAGCACACCGCGAGGTCCGGTGCTTGCAGCGGAGCGCGCGCAGCTGCGAACTCGTCGAAGCTCCCGACGAAGTAGCTGAGCTGCACGCGCAGCGCGTCGTCATCATCGTCGTCGTTGTGAGCAGGTCCGAGCGCCGTCCAGCGCTGCTCGCTGCTCGTCTCGTGCAGCTGGCGCGCGATGTTTGGCCCCACGAGCGCGAGGCTCAGTGTCGTGACGCCGTCGATCTCCTGGCGACCCGCCAGCCAGCGGAAGAAGGTGGCGAAGACCGCGCTCGTCTCCTGCGGCGTGTTGCCCTCGCGGTGGTCGGCGCCGAGCAGGTGGATCGTCAGCGTGCACGCGTCCTCAGAATCATTTAACCGAGTTGGAGGCAGCAGTGACGCGTGCAGGCGCTCGAGGCAGGCGATGAGCGTGCGCGAGCGCGAGTCGCGATGCTGCTCGGCGTCGTCCCTCGAGTCCATTCGTGCGTCACACCAGCTCTCTCTCACGCTCCATCGTAGAGTACTGTGCATGGGCGAATAGAGCACGTAGTCCTATTATACGAGCGTGTACGGTACGAAAGATTACTTGAAGGTCTGTATTTGATACGAAACTGACAAGTATGGACTGCACAGTACGGTCTTTCGGTCACTAATCGGCAGGGGAACCCTTATTATAACGACCTGCAACGGCGGAAAACTTCACCTAGCCCTGCATCGGCGGAAAACATTTTTAACCGGTTTTGCAAACGGTTAAAAGTTCAGCTGGAACTGCAACCTCTCATTTCGCGATTCGCCACACACAACCCAGACCACTCCTTGCCTTCACGCCCCCCTCCTTCAAGTCCCTTAGTTCAAGCATGCCACTCCTCGAGAAGCTCCTCGGCGACACGCTCGTGTCGCGTCGCGGCGAAGTGGCGACCGAGCAGGCGCTCGAGCGCAAGCGCGTCGTCGGACTCTACTTCACCGCGAGCACGTGCCGCCCGTGCCAGGCGTTCACGCCGATCCTCGCGACCGTCCACCGCAACATGACGCTCGCGGCGTACCGCCAGCTGAGCATGAAGGACAAGATGGACGTCGTGCTCGTGTCCATGGACCGCGACGAGTTCGCGTTCCGCGACGCGCTGCTGCAGACGCCGTTCCTCGCCGTGCCGTTCCGGCGGCGCGAGGTCGCGCAGCACCTCTGGAAGCGCTACGACGTCAAGACGATCCCGACGCTCGTGTTCGTGGACGAGCATGGCGACGAGATCGAGCGCGACGGCCGCCGCTTCGTCGAGAACCACTACATGGACCTCTCGGCGATCTGGCGGCGGCTCGACGTCGGTGCCGATGGCCGAGCCGACAGCGCGTTCGCCGCCAACCCGGCTGCGTGAAAGCCGTCGATTCGCACTCGCTTGTCTACCAGCGCGCGACATCGTCAACACTCAGTATATGAACCTCCTTTCACGTGAACGCGTTGCTGCTGCACAGTGTAGTGGCGGACAGACAGCCGCGTCGGCATCTTGGCTGTGAGCTTTCGCTCTCACCCTCACTCTATCGCAGCGTCATCGACTGGTCTGCAGGGACCCAAGCGGGTCGCTCGTGACCTGGTAGTAGCTGCGCGTGCACATGCATCGACAAGAACGTGCGTGAGAGCTGCGTCGACTGCTGCATGAGCGACGTCGTCCAGCGCACCTGACGTTCGCTGCGTCAGTGAGGCAGAGGAACGTGCGCTCGCAGCACAACGTCCCCTCCTTCGGTGCCAGCGTCGCCGCTTTCTGCTGCAGCTCCGCCAGTCTACAGAGAGAGTGAGAGAGAGAGAGCACCAGAGCCTTCGCTTCAGCCCCATCAGTCGCATCAGCGGATCGACGACCCACACGAACACGCACCGGCGCACACTCAGTTGTCGCCCGGCGGTCGTCGACATCACCAGGAAGCAGCACCACACCGCGGCGCCTTCATCGTCGTCATCGTCGTCGCCGCTCCCACAATCACTTCTTGCGGCCGCCAGCTCTCGGCGCGCAGGCAGCTTGCGCTTCCGCGACGCCCGCGACTCGTCGAAGCGCTCGACACGCGCGTGGCCGAAGATCGCAGTCTCCGCTCCGTGAACGACGCGCCAGTCACGCAGCCCGCGCTCGTGCACGAGGTCGAACAGCACCTGCGAGCAAGGAACCAGACAGGCAGCTAGTCGGTCAGTTGTTCCGCTGAGCGATTCATCCGAGCGCGTTATTGCAGTGCCAGCTCCCACGAACCTCGCGCGTGCTCGCTGCGAGCATCTCCAGCGCTGACAGCTCGTGGACAGCTGACTCCGAGAGCGCTTGCGGCTCCGCGCTCGCCGCTCAACGAGGGTCGTGGCGGCTATTTACTCAGAGACTCGGAGATCAGATCTTAGAATCAGAGAGTATATTCTTATAATAAACCCTTCCATATTAGGCGCTCAGTGTGTCTGCCTCTTAGAGCATCCCCACCAATTCTCGCAATAAAATCACGCTAAAACATCATTTTGAGTGAAATATACAGCCTCTTCAAAACATATTTCGCGAGATAAACATAGCTCTCCCACCGATCACTCTAAAGTAAAAAGCTACACAAATGAAGCGCGATGAAAATCACGCTCGCTACTCACAACAAGGCCTTCACCAGGGCTCGACTCCCCTTGCGTTCGTCAGTACTCTCTGTTGCCACTGCCACAAGCTAGTTTCTCGTGCGGATGTCGAGCTACAGTGAAGAGAGTTGATTATCAGAATACTGATTCTCACCTGATAATCTGAGTTTTTGCCTTTTCGAAAACATCGAAAAAGGCAAAAACACACTATGCTTGGCGTCGGCTCGCTATAGTTGGCCCTTTTTGGCGAGTGGTCACCAAATTTGGCGAGATATTTTCGCGTGCTTGAGTTTACCGAGATTGGTGGGAGCAATATATTTCCACGCTATTTATTTGTTCTCGCAAAAGGGTTTTAGCGAGGCTTTTAGAGTGACTGGTGGGGATGCTCTTAGGTGGCAAATTAAGAAGTGAGGACTGAGAGAGACTTTCGAGAGGCGGCCTTCACCGCGCAAATGTGTTACCCCACACTAAAGGGCCCACGTCGTCGTGTACCCTCTTATATGGGAAACACCCTTTACTAGAACACTTGAATACAGTACAGGCCGGAGCGCGTTGACCGGACACCTGATATTTTTTATTGTCATAGGATCATCAGATTGTGAAGGAAACGAAATATTTATAAACTCATCCATTTGCCACAATCTCGAGTCAATCTCGCTCGACGAGCAAACCGGAATGGCGCCAGCAGTTCCTCACAGTGTCCGGCGT